>JAIUZE010005236.1:0-96668 GCA_022085475.1 Heliosperma pusillum
TGAAGCACAACGTTATAATCCCTTCCTAACGCTGAAGATCAACGTTCCATCTCACCCCCAAATGTTGACTTTCAACCGCCCCCACCCACCAAGTCCAACAACAATTAAAGCATCTAAGTGAAAAAAAAAAAGAAATATTAGGGGTTGTTTGGTTGCATGTGGGAATTTGTATTGCCTATGAAGTCATAAAACACATGATTTTAGAATTCATGTGAATTAGTAAATAGTGTTTGGTTGCCACGGAGGAAGTGTAATTCATGTAGGCATTCCAACTTACCTAGGGGGGGACCTAGGTAAGTCACTTCCTCCATTATGGAGGAATTGGAATTCATGGGAACTTCCAATTCATTTGAATTGGGGCAACCAAACAACATGTCCATTTTACAATTCACATGAATTTAAGTTCCTATGTTATTTAGTGGGTAACCAAACAACCCCTTATACGGAGTACTGGACTTTGGTTAGCAAGTGTTGTGCAGAGGACCAGTAATACGGAGTAGTTTATTTTGTCAATAATCGTCATATACGGAGTATATTGAACGAACCTTATTCTGTGAATAATCTCATTGACTTGATACATACAACTTCAAGAGGATATATAATGGTCGTCGCGGGCTGGTGCGGTGATGGCAGTGGTTGGTCGCAAGGTGGTTGCGGTGCTTCGGGGTGTGTAGTTGTGGCATGGTGGTAGGAGTGGTGGCAGCGGTGGTGAATAAGGCTGTGGTTGTTGTAGTGTACTAGCAGTAGTGGAGCTAAGGGGGCTAGCAGGGGCGGTCGCCCCCGGCGAAAAAATAAATTTTTTTAATAGTAGCTTGAGTTTTGGAAAAAAAAAACTTAGCAAAAAAAATAATTTGTTAAAACTTTGGTACGAAAATCAGTTGGTACAACAACTTACCAAAAATTAAGCTAATAAAAAGACTTTGTACAGTACTAGTGTGTAAAAAGGAAAGAGAGGGTAATAGAAAACTAAGAGAGAAAGGGAAAGGGTATGTATCGTCTTTTTTCTTAAAAGCGTCGTCGACGATTTGTTTTAAAACGTCAACGATATTTTATAATCGGGAAGTTGAACCTTTCAGCAAATTGTGGCATGGGCTTTTAAGTGGGCTACAAGCCCACAACAATTGTGTTGCGTCAAATAAAAGCAACGAAATGGTTATACTAACACACCTTATGTAACGTATAATAGTTCGTAAGCCCGTATTAGAGAAATTGAGATTTATATTAAAGTTATTTTTCACGTCTTAAGGAACAATATAGGATCTTTGTTCCATAGGAGTGGCAAAATTTATAAAATCAAACTCTGTAGTATTTATTAATATTTATAATTTCTAATCCTACTTAAATCTCATATTGAAAAAATACGAAAACGAAAAGTAATTGCGGGTCGGAGAATGGATTAGACTTTAGATTGTGTTGATATACTATTACAAAAAACAAAGACTTCAAATTAGGAGGGAAAAATGCTTCTCAATTTATTCATGACAATAAAAGAAATCAAGCTAATTCAAAAATACGAGTAGCATACGGAGTATAAAAGTCTTCTCTAAAGTAGTAACGAAAACAATCCCCAAATAATAATAATGACTATTACTAATATGCTAGTGTATTAATCGAGACAGAGAGAGTATCATGTCCTTAAGTACAAAGGGCATGGGCCTCCTCCACTACAAAGAAAAATGTCGTGCTCGAAACATAATTAAAACTAACAGACTCATGAGGGTTAATAGGGAACCCCTTGTTTACCACACCATAAACGCCTTTATAATCAAATACGGCTGGGTCGACGGGCTGTGACGACTGAAATCCGTAAACTGATAATACGATTTGGCCCATTTTGCATGCGTCGCAATCATTTTGAACGGTCACCTTTATTTCGGGTTTTCCTTTAAAAAACCTTTGGGTTTTTTCTTGTATGATTTCTATATCCGTTTTTGTGCAGTCACTAGCGCCTGTAAATATGAGGCAGGTAAGAATAAAAGTAAACTAAACTAATTATGTGACTTGATTGTTACATTGCATTAGTCATTTTATGTAAGAAAAAGAATAAGTACACGTTAAAAAGTTTAAGATGGAAATATTTATAAGATAATATCATTATATTAGTAATTATAGTAAAAGTAAATTTATACTTATATTTTTTATGAGAAAATATTGTAAATATTTCCATATTAATCTTATTAACGTAAGGGCATAAGTTAAAAAAAATACTGATAAACGAAATATGAAATACGAAATTAACATACAACTGGTTAGTGAAGATTAGTTATTATGACGCATATTACTCGTACTAGCTAGCAATCATGTCCTCTCAATCGTTTATTTTTCTATTCATTATAAATTACTAGAGATATTTTAATCAGAGATAAAATAACTAACAAGTATTACTCATTCCTATTTATGTAATACTCCCCACTAATTATTCATATTAGATCGGATCCATTTCAATTTGTGACATACTTTATATGCTTATAAAAGCTCATTTAAGCTCGACATATTATTGTTTTGATGACTCTACGTGTTTTATGTGAGAGGCTAATATTGAGATTCACTATACTTGAATTAGAGACCTCATTTCATTTTTCGTGTTACTCGTATCGTATATAATTCGATAACCAATAATTTGTATTTCTTTCAAAGTTAATCCAATGAAGCAATATTTCAATGCTCTTAATTATGTCATTAAGAATACTAAACCCAAATAGAATAATATTTCAAAAATGTAAGGAGCAACAATAATTAACCTAAATAATTAAGTTTACAATTGTAAATTAAACGTTACCTTGGTGAACTAGGGTGACTAAAACTAGAAACAAGCAAAGATATTTGAGAGAAAATGCCATTTGGAAGAAGACAATGAAAGAATAGTGTATTTTTGTGTGATTCTTCGTGTTATTAAACGTGTTTATTTTTTGATTTTATGTTATTCAATGAGTTTTATGTGCGACTTTAAATACAATTAGAAGGAGAATCTTACATTCATATTTAATTAGGGCTATTAATATTTATTGATTCTAATTGTAATCTTGAAAAAAAACGGTTTCCTGCATTAATAGTAATAGAATCTTACATGTGTCAAATATTTATCGGTTTTTCTAACGCGTGCCCTGAGGGCACACATTAAGAGTCTAAATAAATAAAGAAGCAAAGGATATTTGATTAAATATGGTAAAAATGAATTAATACTTACATTTTTCATGTTAATATCCTTTGATTCTTTCTTTATTTAGACTCTTAATGTGTGCCCTTAGGGCACACGTGAATAACATTATACTTGCATTTTTGATGAGATTAATTATAAATTCTTCCCTATTTAGTTTATTAACGTTAGAAAAACCGATCTTATAATCATAATTATTAAGGCTAATGTTGATTCTAGTATATATGAAGGGTTCGTGCAGTAATATTAATAGTAGTAGTTGAATCATTTTATATATATTTATATAAGGAAAATAATCAATAATTATCTGTAATCAAGGTGACTGATTTGCGTATTTATCGTAGATTATATATTTTTGGATTATATTGAACCATTGAATGACATTGATGAGGTGCTCCTAAGATAGGATGTTTCTCTCATGTAACCTCTTGTCCTTACTATCCATGTAACTCTTTCGTAGTCGTTTCGTATTCGGGTTTTTAACGTATTCTCTAAGGACACCTCTTACTAAATATAGTAGATATGAATTTGTTAATCAATTTTTCATGATATATTCTTAACAAACTTTTTTTAATTAGCTTATTAACGTTTGACAAAAAAATATTTGTTTGAAAAATCGTTCATAATTCAGTCTTCCCTACCCGCACAAGATTGACAAGAAGACAACTAGTTTCACATTTATCAAATTTATCAAAATTAATCACGACAGGTTTGTCATAATTTGCTAAAATAAAATATGATAATAAGTTAATTTGAAAAGCACAAACCAGCTTTAGTACTCGATTAACAATTCGGATTTTCTATTGCGTGTCTTTAAGGGCGCACGTTAATAAGATATGGAAAATAGATAAGATATTCTCATTAATTATGTTAAAAGTAACTTTATACTTGCATTTTTAGGAGAATATCTTGTAAATCCTTCCAAAATTGGATATACTCCCTCCTATTCTGAGCATTGTTCCCCTTTCTATTTGACACAAATTTTAAGGTTTTGAATTAAATAAGCAAAAGTAATGTAGTGGGGTAAGGTGATTGGAGAGAGGGAATGTATTGTGGGGTACTATTGTAGAATGAAGTGATTAAAATAATTATTGTTGTGGGGTAAGGTGATTAAAATAAGATAAAGTATGGGTATTGTTAGGGGTGAGCAAAACCGTATATCCGATACGGTTTTGAAAACCGTATCGGATATCCGGTTTTAAAAATCTCAATTTTGAGTATCCTTATCCGATACGGATTTTCTGTATATCCGGAAACCGTATATCCGGTTTTTCCGTATATCCGGAAACCGTATATCCGGTATCCGGTTTTTCATTTAATTATGTAAAATTTTATGTCTTATTTTTATTTTTTTTGTGATTTTATAATTTTTCTTAATAAGTTAAAAGAGTATCACATATTATAAGAATAAATAACTTAAAAATGTATAAAAGTAAGAAGATTGAGTCACGGATATACTCGACGTTTAGTGGTTTTATGATTTTATTTTTATATTTTATATTAAAAATAGGAACCGTATCGGTAACCGTATATCCGGTTTCAAATTTTGCCGATACGTATCCGATACGGTTTTTTATAAACCGTATCGTATATACGGAAATTCGTATCGGATATACGGAAATCCGTATAATTGAAACCGTATATCGTATCGGATACGTATAATAAAACCGTATCGTATATTTTTGCTCAGCTGTAGGTATTGTAGGGTATTGTAGTGGAGTAATGTGATTAAAATAAGTATAAAAGTTTACCAAAAAAAGAAAGGGGGAAGATATTGTGAATAGACGAAAATAAAAATGGGAACATTGCTCATAATAGGAGGGAGTATATGTTACACGGTCTTGTTCCTAACTTTACCCTTAAGTTAATGTTTTTGAATAGCTACCAACTGGGTGTAGATGAGTTAAAGTTATTATCTTAAACATTAATAATTTTATGCTTTTTTTTTATATTTGGCAGATTATGAGCAAAAGCAGTTCGTCAAACAAATAATAAATGACAAATTGACTAGTACGTATATTTTATGTAGCAGATTTGGTATAAGTGTTTGGTAATTAGCGATACTTATTCATACAATCTACGAAGGTGTGTGATAGTGGGAGTAGCATATTGAAACAATATATTTGAGTTCATCTATTTTCTCGATCAATATGTCATTTACCAAACGATGAAATAAGTAAATTGATAAGTTAAATATGCTAAAAAGTTTGAATATGCTAGAAGTTTTGTATTATACGTCGTTTATCAAACAGCCCCCTCAGTCTACCGGCCCGGCCCGGCCCGGCTTGAGCGATTTATGTAGCAAGTGTAAGGTTTGGAGATATGGGCTTCTATTTCTCAGGAGTTTAAACTTGTCGGAAGTTTTATGTAATGGGCTTTAAAGTGGCCCAAGATAATTATTTTGGGTCACATTGAAGTGGTGAAAATGTCTTGACTAACCCACCTTGTTGTACAATGGATTGAACGATTATTTGTATGTGTCACACCTCGGACTCGAAATTGGCTTAACTTAACTGATTTGATTCATGGATCTGAACCGGACTAAATTGAATTTAACTTTACACTACTTTTAATCCGTTTTTTTATAAAGAAAAAAACTAGCTTATACATAGGGGTATTCGTAGAAAAGACTAAAGTTATCTTATTATTTTTATTTTATTTTCAACAACCTTTGTTTGTTTTTTTTTTGCAAGAAAATTGCATAAACTAAGGCCATGTTCTTTCCAGCTTAATTTCAGCTCGTTTTATTTCAGCTCGGCTCTAATCAACACAGTTTAGTTTAGCTTTTGCTACTTCTGTTCAATTAATCTCTTCACAAAATTAAATTTTATTTCAACTATATTCACTTCAACTCGGTCTCATTAAGTTTAGTTCAATTAAGCTCGCCTCCATTTAACTCAATTCAGCTCGTTTCAGCCGAAAAGAACAGAGCCTAAGAGTCCAGTGAGTTTTAATTTTTAAAAGTCAATTATCCGACATGACCTATTGCACACGCGTAGGGCATGAATTGTCCTTAAAACTTTCTTTTAATTACCTTAAATATGTCCTTGGAGCATATATATATTAGAAAAATGAATATACCAATGTGAAGGTACTTTAAAATTGGTCCACTTTCTAAAATTTGCAAGGAGTAGTTTAGCTATAAGGACAATTGGCAATATCATTTACATGAATTTACAATATTTAGTGGAGTAGTGTTATTTGCCCATGACTAGTGCGCACGGGCGTCTAAGGCCACGGGCAACCACGGGCGGCGAATCACCTCTGGTTTTGACCACCAAATTTTAACGTATAGTACACTTGTACATTCATTTTTGAGGCCTTATTTTTTGTAGTACACAAGGCCTCCATTTACTTTAAGACGCTCCTGGTAATGCGGTTCAAATTGACCATGGTAGTAGTCCCTTTTCAGCCAAGAAAAACGCGAGCAAACTATGGGGAGCAATAGTGGAAGGTTCGGAATTTTAAAAAATCATACCAAAGCAATAAAAATATACTTCGTATGAGCCTAGAAGATCAATAAAGACTAATTGGTATACAACTTTTGGGGGTCAATATCACATGTTAGGTTGGATCCTTTAACCCCACACATTGTTGGGACTCTAATTTGGATTATAAAGTCTACATTTTGGACCAATTACTTCATCATTAGGCCTCACTCATATTGATTACGATAATAAATTAATAATGATTATTACTAAACTAAACATATAGAGGTAAGAAGTGTGTTAAGCTTCGGCTAAAGAAGTTGCAAGAATTCATCTAAATCTTTGATTTGAACATAATTATAAATGATTTTATTACGTATAGGAAACGCATCTGTCTTTTTTGTTTCTTGCTATCGTATAGGGGTATTTGGCCTGGACCTCTGATAAGAGTTAATATCACTCATCAGAGGTCTCAAATAAGCAATGTTGGATTTATGCTTTAAATCTGTTTGAGCTAGGGTTCTGTTTTGGACTTTTCTCTAAGTTATTGTATTAGATATTACAAAATAGTATATGAACATTTTAAGCCTCAACCAGTTATGTATATCAACGTTTGAATCCGAAAATCTGTAATTTACTAAATATCAATAAAGCACCTCTCCTTTTTGCCTTATAGACTTCAATAGGTCTTGCTTAAGACGGGTCGGATCTTGCAACGGGTATTTTGTGAGAGGAAATGGGTAGAGGGGACAAGGTGGGCACCCCACATGTGCTTCTCCACTCACCCTTGATGGGTATTTTGTGAGAGAATATGGTATCCGTCTTAAGCTTAAGACGGATACCTCCGTCTTAAATAAGAATTTGTGTATAGACTTAGCTAACCCACCATTACTGAATTACGTAAATCTTTGTGTTGCATAATTGCATTCTTTATCGCTTATCATTATCTTTATCGTTTATGACATAACAAGCAATAATACGGGTTGGATATTCATGTTCTTAAACCAAATATTTATATAGATTTATTGATGGTGTGACCAATATATTTAGGACCTTATATATGAACATTTGGTTAAAACTTTTGTTATCACTCACCCAATAACACTAACTCTTAACATGTTCAATACAAAGTATTATGAACTATGTTACTCATATATGGTTCGAAGGGCCGGATATGGGTTGAGTACCCAATTGTCAAACATTTTATGAAATTTATTTAACTTTTGGTCTAAAATTACGCATCTGATCGTATTATATCAATGTCTAAATGAGTACCCAGTTAACGGAGGACAATATAAATAGTTTGAGTTGAAACAAGACGAAGTATTACTTAGGAAAATAAAACCGTTTATAATATATATAAAACCGTCTTATATTTCAAAACAAATGAAGTAAATTAGTGGTGCACTTGTAAACAGGGAACATCCAACAACATATAGAATGTGAGAAGATCAGATAGGATGCTGATTTGTTACATATATATATATATGGCAGTGATGGTCCTTGCAGAAATCAGAGAACTTTATTAGCACATAAATATATATACAAATGCAGTTTGGTAAAGTAACAGTAATTACAATTCTTTTGTTTGCTTTTGTGAATGAATGGGGACGTATGTCGTTTGAATAATTGACACTTATTGTCTTATTTTCTGCTCATTTTTGCCTAAAAAGTTGTCTTATATAAAAACCCACCTTGTTGTATATTGGTACCACCTTCCTAAATATAAGTAAGTAGGAGACCATCCCTTTGTGGTCTTTCATGGCATGTATTCATTAGTCGACCTTGTTAATTCGAACTTAAAACATTGATAATATTTCTGAATAATGCTTATGTTTTAACCACTATGTCCAAATATGTTGGATCAGTGTTTCTATTATAACTCTTGGAATGTTACCATTGATTTCTTATAATCGTTGAAACATTTTGACTTTTTCATCTATTTTAACTAGCGCTGGCAAGTCTGACCCGACCCGAGTGACCCGACCCAAAACCCGAGCAAAACCGACCCGACCCGACCCGAGAATACTGCAACCCGAAACCGACCTGACCCGACCCGATGACGACCCGAAAATTGGTGACCCGAACCCGACCCGAACCCGACCCAGACCCGACCCGACATTGACCCGACCCGATTAAATTGACGCCCTGACAATTATTAACCTTAATAATGATCAAAATGAAAGTGATGTATTGTTTAAATTGATATATTTGACTTAATAATGAATTAATTAAACCAAATTATAATTTAAAACTAGATTTAATGGAAAAATATTGAAATATTGCGATAAAATAACCGGACCCGATTACGACCCGACCCAAACCCGACCCGACCCGACCTGATGTATAATTTGACCCGAAAATGACCCGACCCGATAACGACCTGAACCCGACCCAACCAGACCCGAAAGGGTTGTCTGACCCGCTACGACCCGAACCCGATACGACCCGAACCCGATATGACCCGACCCAAACCCGACCCAACTGACCCGATTGCCACCCCTAATTTTAACGGTCGAAAACCAGTGTCTTTTTCTAGGTGACAATAATTAGGGGTGGGCATCGGTCCAAAACCAGACCGGACCGGACCGGAACCAGTTTGGACCGGAACCGGAATTGATAAAAAATCGGGACCGGGACCGGACCGGATTACAAAAATTCCGGTCCGGGACCGGACCGGAAAAATTCCGGTCCAAGACCGGACCGGACCGGTTGGACCGGAATTTAGACTATATGCCCACTTTTTTCTAATTCCGGTCCAATGGACCGGATCGGACCGGTTAGACCGGAATAAAATAAAATTTATAGAAAAAAAAATCAAATATTAATAATTCCGGTCTTTCCGGTCCAATCCGGTCCGGACCGGAAAATACTGGTTCGAGACCGGACCGGACCGGAAACCGGAATCTTAAAAAAATGATGGACCGGAGACCGGACCGGAATTTTTTTTCCCGGTTCCGGTCCAGTCGATTCCGGTCCGGACCGGTCCATTTTTCCGGTTTGGACCGGATTTTGCCCACCGCTAACAATAATGGTATATGCCTATATGGGGTTAAGGGTCATAAAAATTATCTATAAGAAATGTCAAAATATAAGAATAATATTGAAGGTTAAGCATGAAACTGAGGATCATTAGGGCCGTCCGGGAGATTTTGAGGGCTATGTGCAAGACTTTATAATGGGGTCTGAGTTAAAGTTGTTACCGAGGTTTAGAAAGACCTTATATTTTGCTCTTGCAATAGAATTGGGTCCCAAAGTCTAGAGGCCCTGTGCGGCCACGCATGTTGTACACCCTCTGGGCCAGGCCTTGGAACCATTTGTCCTATTATGCCCATTTTGTGTTTTATTACCTCTTCTTTCAAACATTATTACTCTTAATTAATCCTAAAAATCATTATCGTCAAATCATAACAATTATTGCGTTATCACACTAATTGAATGATCAATGTATCAGAATGTAAAGGTAAATGTGAAACAAGATGAGAGAAGAAGAAAAATAACATGATTATAAAATTTTATATAAACGGAGTACTTCGTAATTGAATGAGCCTTAATATCTATGTTCTGAGTTGGACATATGATCTATTATCCGAAAATATTCATGTTTTCATATTTAGCATGCACCTTTTTCTCGTTCTTTTACATGTATAGAAAATACGGAATTTATACACAAAAACATTTGTTTTGACGATTTCGATATACAAAGTAACAACAAATAATTTATCTACCAACACCTACAAGATCACATGTCCTTAAACAACATTACTTAAGCATGCATCTACCACAATTAGTATACTTGTAATCGGGGTAATACATAGTACATTATTATTACACATTGATTCTAGAAATAATAATGTTAGAGCTCACATATAACACGTACCCTAAACGTCGGTCCAAAGTTTGGTGTAGTATACAAGTATACAACTAATAAAATAGATATTAATTAGATGGTAGAAAGATATGGTCACAAGATCTAACTATATCATACATCAATTAATACAACTTGGTGATATATACACTTGTCAAACATACATAGTAATCTTAAACCTTCAAAAGTCTAATTAAGAAAGAACTATTCGTATTATATAATCTATGTATGATGATGACTACTACTAACTACTTTAACTCAAGAAAGTAAAGTTGTTGTGTTTGCTTATGATTTGACGATTTGTAAGATATCTTTTGTAGATATTTACAAGTATTACAATGTCTAGGTGCACTTTTACTAGTGGTTTTTTATTCTCCAATTATTTTTTTATTCGTGCTCATCGAATTAAGTGAACGTTAAGGTTTATGATAATTATTACTACCTTACCTTACAAAGTTACAATTATACTCGAGTACTTCAATAAGTATTTCTTACGACGGATATATATCCGTCTTAAGTTAAAACGAGTTAAATAACAGGCCACTTACATGAATAGGACAAATCCTTTTGCTAATATCTAAACATTTTGTTTTGTCTTGTATATGAAAATGGTATGTAATTTGACCCATCTTATGGTTAAAACGGATACTTCCGTCTTAAATGAGAATTTGTGATAGTTAAGTATGAATGAAAGCTAATTAGATGAACTCGTTTTTGGGCGGTTATTTCGAGCATGCACTTGTTTATATGTATATTGTCTTATTATAAGATCGTCCACGAGACAATGAAATAAGAATTTTAAATATCCTAAAAAAAAAATCAAGTAT
Organism: Heliosperma pusillum; assembly: GCA_022085475.1. Classification (NCBI taxonomy): domain Eukaryota; kingdom Viridiplantae; phylum Streptophyta; class Magnoliopsida; order Caryophyllales; family Caryophyllaceae; genus Heliosperma; species Heliosperma pusillum. The sequence continues at coordinate 11,281 of JAIUZE010005236.1, forward strand.
CAATAAAAACTTGTTGATCACATGACACTTACAGACGCGATGATATGACCCAAAATTTGATGATACTAAGTCCCGATATTCATCGTCTCACATTCTTTAGGTACGTAGAGTCAATAATTTTAATAGTGCATACATTTTGGATGTAATCAGGTGTACGCTGATTCAGTGCAACTCAATATCACCCTAATAACGTCATCTCATTTTCTAACGATAGAATTGGAGAAAAGATTAAACCACAAATGAGGGAGAAAAGAATCCCTATTTGCTTATTAGATGATCAATTCCCAGGGTTTAGTAGACAAGCATTTTGCACCCGGCCATATTGAATGCATAAAGATTAAAGATTTATAAGAAGAAATAATGCACAAACTCCTATTTTAATCCCCACAAAATATTCTCATATTCCACAATTCCATACCATGTACAATTCTTCTTGCATATACCAATCTTTTCCATACAAAATATAAAAATTTAAAACCATAAAGATCAAATAAAGACACCTTAGTATACCATTAATTAGCCATTAATTATCTTATGAAAAAAAATTTAACCCCTAATAAAAAAAAAGCTTAATCAAAATAATTAAGCTAATTAACTTAAATTTGCCCCCTAACCCCCCTACCCCACAACTCAATTTATGCATTTTTTAATGCATATTTTTTTTAAAAAAAATTATTAAGGATTTATAATATTAAGTAGACATGATTCAAATAAATCTAGCAAGAAGTTCTTGGTATCTTCTATAAGACTCAATCTTTTCCAATCTAAATTTCTCATGACAATCAGCAATAAACATATCAGCAAGCTTATCAATTTCATTTTTATTATTTTCTTCACCATCTTTCAAATTTCCATGCTTTGCACCTTTCTCCTCTAACCATTGAAGATAACTTGAGAGCTCACTAGCATCATCATCATCTTCACCAACATTGCAATCTTCTTGACCGCGATTTTCGTCGTTAGTAGAGTAGACTGAATTCCATGTAGAATCATAGTAAATATGACTTGTACTACTATTATTAGGGTTTGTAATACCCTCAAACATAGGTGAAGGAATAGGTAAAACATGAGATGATGAAGAACACCAATTATAATGAAGTCTAAATGATCCAAATAATATTTTTTTTCTATATTTGTTTTTTCTTTTGCTTTGTTTCAAGTACATTAGTTGGTTCTCCCGGAAAACCTCTAGGATGAAGGATTTGGCCTTGGATAATGCTCGAATAACGCGACAAATATGCGAAAATATTAGGTTATGTATGATGGATTTGATCTTCATTGTAGTAATTGAAGAAGAAGATGTAGAAGAAGATGAAGTAGAAGTAGAAGTAGAAGAAGTTGTAGGAGATGTTTTGTTCATAGTTAAGAAAATGTGAAGAGAAGAGAGAGGGCTTTTATGGTGAGATGGACTAACCATTATTATTATTATTATGTTTATGTTTATGATATGATATTATTTGTGTTTATGTGTACTATGCTAGGCCAAAATGAGATATATAAAGGGTCTCATTTACCAATATGATGCCAATAATTTATAATTTATTTTTAATTTTGGTAGTGAGTTGCTTTTTTGTATGAGGTATTGTACATATCCTCTTTTCTAACTTTGATATATCTTTATTTAATTTTTCCCTCCAACTTTGTTTTGATATTGAGGGCGACATGTAGTTTAGATTCTTATATTTTGAAAGTTTATACTTATCTATTAGAAGTATAGAATAATACCTAGATTAGATTGTGTTACGTCTAAGTCTAACATTAATACTATAACAATAACTAGTTTGCAGTGATGGAATCAGGATTTGTCAGTATGGGTGAAAATGGACGAAATGTTTCAGCTGCTAACGACTAATATCATAAGATTAACTTGAAAAACTTTCAACAATAATTTGACTAAACATTTCGAGTAATATTGATATTATCTATTGTTGTTATAGTATAGAGCTTTTAAGTTGAGACTCAATATCAAAATTCAAAATAAATTAAACTAGTTGTTATGTCTTTAAAAAGATTATTTTACCTTGATTTAGACTCAAATAGGACTTGTACGATCCTATCCAACGTTATACGCCCTATTTCACAATTACAATAGTAATTAGTACTCGATTTGTATCAAACGACGGTTTTACACGAGATCAACTGTAATTGTATTAAGGTGAGAGTGGTTACACAAATTTTAACCTACTTAACATTAATGATTTCAATAAATGTAACTCATTTTCTTTGGTGTAACGCTGAAGTTTTGGGACAGTAATTAAAGGCAAAGCGTATCCCAAGGCTTATAAAAACAAGAGGGAGTAAAAAAACTGCTATCTACTTTGATCTTGTTGGTGCTCTGACACAGTGACACTTGATTTTTAGTTTTTTACAGCTTTGTAGATTTTGTTATTTTAATCCTAACGAGGGTAATTTGGTAATTTACTATCGTGCTGATGCGCTGCCGTTTCATACATGCAATTCTTGCTTAAAAGCTCTTCAAAGACCAAGTCTTGCTAACAACTTCAGTACAAGTTTGTAAGTCTTCGATGTTAGATAAGTGGAGTTGAAACCATAAAGTATTGATCAAAGTCATGCGAGTATTAAGGAGTCCATTGGATTATAGTAGTTAAGTTAAATGAGATTTTATTTTGTCTTAAGGATCGTGTCAGGTTTAACTCAGTTAATTCGATGAAGATTGGACAAACGGGTCTATCGATTCAGGTTTGTTGTCAGTTAGCTTGGTTAGTTAGTTTGAGTATGGGTATGTTACGATGGCAATTATCAAGACATTTAGAAAATAATCCATTCAATCAAGTCATTTTGCGTATTATTATTGACAAACTGAACGTGATCCCCAAAAACTAACTTTGTAACCAAAACCTCAATTAACGTAAATCAAAATGTCTAGAATTCGAATGAATCATTTCATTAGTCTAATTATGGGTTATTGAAATTGTGAGTCACCTAAATTTATCGAACTATTTTTTGCAATAAGGTTACGAGTGGTGAATAAGGTTTGACTCGGGCCATTCGTCTTAATTTTAATTGGTTGTGACACTAGTATTCACCTATCGATTGGTGCAGCCACATAGATGTTTTTTAAAATAACTAGCAAGTATCGAACGTGTATAAACGGAGTGATAAATATTCTAAGCAATTCGTTACATGATCCAAACAAACAGTAAACTGACTGGTATATTTGTTAGAACCTCATTTTAATCAAATACAAGGACAATCACTAGCAAGTGGCAACAAATAAATCCATATTAAATACTCCTACACAAAAATTCACGACAATAATCTATAATCAATTCATAAAATTAGATGAAAAGTAGGGATTACAAAAGTGATGAACAAAATTAAATTTATCTAAAATTAAAATAACATAAATAAAAGTACCTTCGTCCCACTATTTTCTTCCCATTACTTTTGACAAGTACAGATGAAAGTAGGCCGTGTCGTGTCTCGTGCCGGCCCACCGTGCTTGGAAGTGGCACGGCTCAGGGGCGCAAAGGTGGGCTTCGTGTCGTGTCGTGCTTATGAGCTGAAAATGGCTGCCCAGACACGACCCCATGCCGTGTCGTGTCGTGCCATGTCGTGCTTAAGTGCGCCCATACAAATCCCTCTTCTTTAGCCTTATTTCTCCATATTTTAAGCGTGTTGAGGCGTGCCTGAGTGCGTCGTACCCAAGTGGGTCGTCTCATGCCTGAGTTAGGCGCAGTCTTTGTTCTCAAATTCCGGGCCAGGCACGGCCCACGACCCATGGCCTGTCGGGCCGTACTAATCTTGTGTCGTGCTAAAATGGGCCATGGGACGTGCCAGCACAACGGCCCACGTGCCCACTTCCATCTCAAGTTTTGGGGATCAAAGTTCATAAACTTTGACCATTATTAGCCTAAAAAGTATGGAGTAGAAAAATTCGTAACTTAGTTTTCATATAATTACATTTGTTATCAAAAGATCCTTTATAAAATTATAATTTCAACAAGACATAATAATGTACCCCCTTCGTTCAATTTATTTGGCTGTCTTTTATATTCTTTGTGAGGGGTATTTTAATCAAAGGCAAACAAATGATTGGGACGGAGGGAGTATATACTATAACTATAGAGTATAGTAAAACAGGATCAAAGTACAGTTTTGAAGACAGTGAAAAAGAAAATGAGAAAACATTATGAAAGGGAGGGAGTACGTATTCTGCAGCATTGAATGATTCTTTTATAATTTAATTTAAATTCTCATGTACCACTATTCATAAATGAGTGTTTTTATGCATGAATTGACCATTTTACATTGTAAGACATTTATTATAGATAACTCGCAGTCACTATATTTGAAGTGCAGTGGGTAAACTCTACTTCAAAGTACACGTGATAACTTGCAAATCACATATAAGAAGTTAACCACTCTTTTTAGCAGAGTGACAGACTCGATTTTTAGAAGCTATAGTTTCAGATCATAAATACGATAAAACATTATTATTAATAATCTAAAAAAGTAATGAGATCCAAAAAAAAGGGGTAAAAAGAACATGTTCCAACAAAGAATCTTGAAGGGGTGACAAATTCTCAAAGCATTGGTTAACGAAGAAAAAGAGTGAGGATAGTAATTGACGTAGTCGAAGGATTGTGTTGTGTAGAATTGTAGGAAGCGAGTCTCCCGCCTCTTAATACGCCTGAGCCAATACTCGATGAGCTAAATCTGCCCGATTCTTCGCCGATCTTAATATTTCCATCTTATGTCATCACAATTTTATATGTCTTCTATGTTTTACTCTTCTGTCTTATTTCCACTAATACTACTACTATTATAATTATCACAAATTCTCATTTGTGACGGACACTATCCGTCGCAAGCTTAAGACGGATATCATATTCTCTCACAAAATACCCATCAAGGGTGAGTGGAAAGCACATGGGGGGTGCCCACCTTGTCCCCTCTACCCATTTTCTCTCACAAAATACCCGTCGCAAGATCCGATCCGTCGCAAGCAAGACCTACTGTATAATTATTATTGTTTTGCTAATTAAGTGTGAGTGTAGCTTAACATAGAATTCACCATTTTGGGATATTCGTTAACCATTTTCCGACTAATATGCTATCAAAATATGACATTTTCAAACACATGAAATTAGTAGATTGATTAATCAGCCTACTAGTATAGACCCCGTGCCAAAATCTACTAATTTTGCTAAATGTGCTCTTTACCAAATAAGCCACGTATATTAGGTAAAATTAGTAGATTAAATTGACGTAATTAGTAGATTGACCAAATGACCAATCAATCTATTACAGAGTATATTCTAATAACATGTTGGTCAGAATCTACTAGGAGTATTGTTTGAATATGCTGCTCATAGCAGCATATTGTATTAACATATTCAATTTATACATAAAAGTATAAAACCATTCTAATTATCTTATAAGAACTTAAATATAAAATATGACCACTCTTTGATAAATATTAACCATTTTATGCTAAAAAGTGACCACCTTTAAAAGTGGTCATTTTATAATAAGAAAAGATGGTCACTAACTCACTATTTAATATAAAATGATCACTTTTTATCATAAAGTGGTCACTTTTTAAGCAATCGCCCGTATAACCGTCTTACACTATAATTTGTTTATAGTACTCCGTATATGATCATCATTAATTCATTATCACAAAATATAGAATAAGGACCAACTTATCTTTTAGGAACTTTGTTGTACGTTTTTATGCAGCATCGTTGCTAATCATCTGACCGATAATTTTGCAACTTTTTAGGTCATTAATAAATGTCGCATAAAAGTATGTATTAAAAATTAATCTCAGATTTAGAAGTGATTAGCACGCGAGCTATGTGGATTAAACTTTTGTGCTTGGGATTAATGTAATATAAAGGGACGTATGTATTGACCGGCAAAATCGACCGTGGTAGGCTGTAGGCATAAGATATGTTTATAACATCTTCGTGATAACACTCGTAAGCTGTTACTTACTTTTCTTGTTTAAAACCGTTATATACGTTCCTAAAAAAACCCGTTATATATGTAAAAGTAACAATTTATATAGCTAATTGATGATGAGCTATAACAAATATTGAAAATACATCAAATTCGATTGACTTTAGGTATGCAACGGTCTTACGCGGGACTTACTGAATCGAATTTGATATTTGTTTGATAGTATGTTAACCTATATTATTAGCCTTTTTAGGCGATACAAATACTTTAATTCTATTGTTTTAAGTAAAATATTGATGAAGAACAACGACGACGATGAAACAAAAAAAATCTAGCACTGAACTTGAAAGTTGAATCGTAGTACAATAATTCATGAATTCGGAATAAATTAAATCGATGTCACTTCACTACTTCATAGTATACGATAAGACAATAGATAAATAATTTTGATTATTTCGTCATATTAATTACAAAATCAGAGGATAATATTATTTGATTTCATTTAATGCCTATTGATTAAATATGAATTAAAACTGAATGATAATGTTGGTAAAATTCTTTCACAAATTCTAATTTAAGACGGACACTACTATCTGTTCTAAGCTTAAGACGCGTCAAGTACATATATACCAAATCAGATGACAAATTGTCTAGAAAATGCCAAAAATTGTGTCTTTATAACCCTAATGTGATAGTAATTGACCCGTTTTAAATTTCAGACGATTAGTGCCAATTTAAGCAAGACTATTTAAAATTCTTTAAGCAACCGAAAGAGATACAATTATCACCTTTTAGAAATTAGAACTACTTCTAACTAACGAGAGTTGGCCCTAGTGGTAAAGAGTCCACCTTCTGGCCATGAAATCAGGGTTCGAATGAAAAGTACAAAAGAAATTTCATAGACAAAGACACAAAGTACTACGTAGTGTTAGAACTTGTGCTAATTCCTCTTACCAATAAAATCCATTAACCAGATGCTATATCCTTTCTTCTTTCTCTCAACAATTATCCATTTGTGTTCCTTTCAATTCATCACACGAATAAGATGAAAGATGATTGATGTTTTGACAAAAAAATTGATGTTACATGTACTTATCTACTATCTAGTTATCGACTTATCGACATGCTCAAAAGCTTGCTTATATCCAACGTTTTCCGATATAGATTAAAACCCTATTCTTTTAGACATAATTCTAGTTTCTCTGACTTTGATCAGTTCAGTTTAGAAAATTTAAAATTAAATCAAGAACGGGACTAATTTCACGTTACGAAATAAACTCGGGTAATTCTCAATTTACTAATCTATTATTTGTCCTTGTAACTATATATAAATTGTAGTTCCGTCACAGTAACAAAATCTGTGAATAAATAAAGGCAGTAAAAATCATTGTTATAATCAAAAGATTAAATAATTAGTTGGCTTATACTGATTGTTGTTTAGGAAAGTGTCCAAGTAACATTCCCAATCCTCTCTGCCGTCCCCTGATGCTCTCCGTGTTCAGCGAACTCCGTCACGGTTTTCATCAACATTTTATTACTTCAAAATTAATCTAGTTTTCATCATTTAATAATTAATTATTATGTAATATTATTGCACAAAATACGATGTGTCAAAAAACCATCCCAACCATAAGTTTTAACCGATTGTTGGAGTTCTATTATCGGTATTATATTCTAATACGCCCCTCACACGAATGTCATTGAGCTTAAAGTGTGTATGCACTGAAAGTTTTCCTGTAACCGATACTAATATATCACTTTAGAAAATGGGGTGGTGAGATTTGAACTCGTTATCTCTAGATCACATTAGCTCTGATAACATGTCAAAAATCATTTCAACCTAAGTCTTAAGCCGATAGTTGAAGTCCCATGATCGGTTTTATATTCTAACACGACGGTTCTTGTGTATGTTGTGCACTTCACTTATTAATATCGAGTACGCCTGATAAAAAAGTGTTTAATCTATAAGAAGATAGTTAGTTTGACATTATACAACAATCTTATTCTATGAATTTTGTTCAATATTATGTCTCTACTCTAGCTAATCTCTCTTTTTTTAGTTGTTTTTTTCTCTCTATTTTATTCGTTGCTTATATTCTGTAAAAGAGTAGATTTTTAGGATTGATTTTGTAATCTCAAATCGGATTACAGTTGTTCTTACTTGCGACGGTCATAAGCGTGTAACGTCTCACAAACTCCTCTCTCTTTTTTTTACGTTTTTAAAACGTAAGAAGCTTGTAACAGTCAGAAGCAAGAATCTATCGTCGGATTAACATAGTAAGATCATTCATGACACAAAATCAATCAAGCAATATACGTACAAGGCAAGTATATTAAACGAGAGACATGAAAATAGTATAATTGGTGCGTATGTAACAAGCAAAATTTCAGGGAATATAAATAGTACTTCCTCCGTTCCAATAGGTTGTATACGTTTGCTTTATGCACAAAGATTAAGAAAAAGCATATTGGTATGTCAAGTTACCTAAATACCCTCATTGTACTAGACTAGAGTTGAATTGTCAACTTTGTCCAACAAACTATTTTTGGCAGAAAAAGTAAAATTGTTAAGTTACCTTAAACTTTTGGCAGTAAAATTAGAACAACTATTTTGGCTCCAAAATTTTCCCTCCAATAATTCCCAAAACAATTAAACCGAAAATTTCATTGTCAATTGTATTTCCCTCCAATTTTTCATGTTTACATTATTTTCTCTTAGCCTACTATAAATACATGCACTACTAAAATTAATTATTTCATGTTTACACTTTTCTACTAAAATAAAAATTACAGCATTACAAAAAAAAATGACATTCCATACACCATTTGTACCACCACGACAAATACCTAACTCATCTATAACACCCGAAAGCATGGAAATGAGCGTTGGCACGGGCATTCTCCAGGGCCATCACGAGTTACCAAGTGCAACATCAAGTAGAGGCATGGGCGTGGTCATCCCACTCGACTCAGCAACGGCATCGACTAGCATGAGGGGCGGCAGCAGGGGCAGGGGCAGGGGCTGTAGCAGGGGCAGGGGCTGTAGCAGGGGCAGGGGTGGTAGCAGGGGCAGAGGCAGGGGCAGTGGCAGGGGCAGGGGCAGTGGTAGAGGCAGGGGCAGGGGCCAGTTTCCAGCACAAGTCAGCCAAGAGCATCAACGACAACGATCTTTTCTAACAAATTGGTTAGAAAGAGACCACGAAAGTACCATCGAAACAGCCGCATCGGTCACTCAAGTGCATATCCCACCAGTAACTCGCATCAAACAAAAGAGGCTCACAAACAAAGAAAAAAGTCAAATATGTCAAAGAATGACATTAAGTTACAAAAGTGGGAAAATCAAACATAGATTAATAAACGAACTCGGTAGAGAATACGGGGTCACAAGACTAGTAATCAGCAGAATTTGGAAAACTGTACAAGAACAAATAAGGGATGGGGTTGTCATTAATGTTGAAAGAAAGTACCCGGGTAGAAAGTCAACAAGAATCATAGACTTGGAAAAGGTAAGAAACATTTCTTTAGACGATAGAAAGAATATTAGAGACCTTGCCATCGGTCTTGAGTTACCATGCACCACTGTTTGGAGACTAATCCAAAAGGGGAAAATTAGAGCACATACAAGCTCAATTAGACCATCATTAACACATCGTAACATGATGGCTAGACTAAATTGGGTATTAGGAAAGATTAGTTCAAGCACATTAAATGGAAATCTAGTATTCGAGTCTATGTTTGATGTTGTACACATTGACGAGAAATGGTTTTACATGACTAGGTTGACAACAAGATATTATATCTTGAACAATGAAAAACGACCACATAGAACATGTCAATCTAAAAGGTTTATCTCGAAAATAATGTTTATGGCCGCAGTAGCGAGACCTAGATATGATGAAGAGGGGAATTGCTTATTTGACGGAAAAATTGGTATTTTCCCATTCACAATTACCGCTCCAGCAATGAGATCAAGTAAAAATAGGAAGAGGGGTGAATTAGAAGTAAAACCTATAGAAAGCATTACAAAAGTAGTAGTGAAACAATGCTTACTCGAAAAGGTTATACCCGCAATTAAGGCCAAATGGCCAGAAGGTGCTTCTAGGAGGATATTTATCCAACAAGATAATGCTAAACCCCACATACTAGGGTCAGACACTGATTTTTTACATGCTGCTAAGATATAAAAAAAGGGAGCTCATATTTCCACGACAACAACCCACATGCCACGAACTTTCTAAGGCAAGATGTCAAATCAATAAATTTTCTTACACTGCACATTCGTGGCACTAACAAAAAATGGCGTGGGATTAACATTGCCCTAAAAAAAATATAAATTCTCATTTCAGATTGACACTATCCGTCTTAATCTTAAGACGTGTCAAATACATACTAAATCAGCTCACTAGTTGCCTAGAATATAGCAAATTTTTGTCTTTTATCACCACCACTTGATAATACTTGACCCGTCTTAAGTTTTAAACGGATAATATCCATCTTAAGCAAGACTTACCGGAAAAAAAATATGTTTACAATATAATCAATCTCCACACTGAGCTATCAGTCAATTGCATGAAGTACATGGAAAACCAAGATGGGGCCTCTTGAAACATGATCAAAGGGAAGCAAAAGGAATCAAAGAACAAAGTAAATAAAAGAATATATATAGAACATGAAATATTGCAGAGAACCACCAAACAAACTTTAGACTATTACTAAAGTTACCTTGAATTGTATTTTCCAATTTTGAAACTAACTTTGTTATATAAATATTCGTATAGAATAATCAATCAGCATCATAGATTGCCAATATTACTTTCTTACTTAAGCTCTAAAGCATAATAAATCGACTTATTATCTTACAAAGTAAATTCTCGTTCTTCTGATTAAATGGTGAAATTTATAATGAACTTAAGTGTGTGTAAATGAGGGTAAAAACTAGAAAGGGTAAACGGTTATCCGATTAGGTATGGTCATATGGATCGAGTGAGATCCAGACTTCCAGTCCGCATAATTTGATTACCTCGTATTTCGTTCTTTTTTCCTTTAGGTGATATAGGATACAAATTAGATCTTTACAAATTGTAAATCACACTAGCGTTTATATGTTCAAATACGACGAGTCAGGTTAAATCAGCTTGGATTCAAATTATGCGAACTTTGAAAGGTCAATAATGATCTTCTAAATGGCTATGTCAACTTGCTTAGCTTGTAAAATCATGAGGGGAAATATTCATGACCTGAGTTCAAATCCCGTTAACAACATAATCTGATACTTCCGACGTTGTAACTTGTAAGTTGTAACCATGGTAGAGTTATTAACCCACTAGCTTTCGAAAGAAAAAATGCATAGATCCAAAATCAATAATTCAACATCCTTAATCTTAAAATCATATTCTCAATAGCATGGGATTTACAGAAAAACACAGTATCAACATCACATTCACTTTAAACACAATGTTCTAAGCCACTTTGGAGCATGCCATATTGTACTACTGACATTTTATGCACCAGGAAAGTAACTTCTCAGCAGTTAAAATTATTTAACTGACATCAAAAGGCAAACAATGATGGCAACCCATCAATGTCATCTGTGTTTACATGTTTTAACCTGAGAATTTACTGAGTACTTCCTCCATTCAACTCCACTCTACCAAATTTTTTTTTCACATTTGCCGAAACGAGTTTTGCACGGTAAATATCGTTAGTTACGTGTTTGCAAAAATTATAAAAGTTAGATATTAATAATGTACTCGTAAAGACGAATCAAACAAGATCACACATGAATATATTTTTTACTTATATATTGAGAGAAAATTGCAATTATATGATCGCTTGTGAATAGTGTACAAAAAAGAAAGTGGTAGAGTGGAGTTGAATGGAGGAAGTATATATTAGATAAGCTTGAAGAACTTCACCTGTTGTGTTCAGGTAAAAGCAGTTACCTAAACAAATATTCATGAAGACATGAATTCTGAAAAGCTGGTTTATGTGTTTATAATGATGTTTTTCTGATTGTTCGACAAAGACAATCGGTACTATCTCCGTCACAAATTTATTGTCTACGATCCAATTATGACCATTAGTTTCTTCTAATATACGTGAAAAAAAAATTGAAACACGAGTTAAAATCGGTCATACTGACAAAATATAGGTTTCATACCATCCGTTAAAAAAAATTAAAAAAAAAAACTAGAATATTGGATATCGTAAGGAAATATCGATCAGATTGGTGTCATCAGGTTGCTAATTACCGTCAATCCAACCGAGTCTTTAGCAAGATATAGCGTCTCAACGACCATAACTGCCAGTCCGCCAACAGGCCCAACACCAATAAATATTTCCGAGATACCATGGTTAGGCATCAGATTTTCTACCAGGGGTTTGCTGGTATATTTGGAGGACCATACTTGAGCATTCCTGCTAAATACTCGGTATATGCTACAGTAATATTCATGTTTTGTAATGGGATTAAAGGCAGAATAGAGGAATCAGAACTTCATTCTAAATTCGTTTTGTGTGATTTGCTGCAGAGATAGGAACAATGATGAGGCATGTCGATTAACCCAGCGGAGTAATCACGATAAATCGCGACTGTTTTGGCGGTCACATCTTGATCTCGGTTGTTGCGTTGTAACTACGACTGATAGCGACTCAAAATATGAGTACAGTAACAGTCACAGAACCTTGTACAGAATAATTGTGATACGTTATCATAGACATAATACAATGCACTTATGCAAACAACCGATGAGCACGAAATTTCGAAGTACGTGATTCGGTAGAAAGTTTGCTCATGTAGAACACAAGACCTCATATTTGATCACTTTATTGCTAAGCTGTCAAAGATTCAAAGAAACCATCTTCAAATGTAGCAATTGCAAGCTGGAGCTTACGACACGAGAAAATACAATCATTTATAGCAACGATAGCAACTCTGGCTTACAAGCTATCTAATTCCGACCCTTCACTTTGACGTCTTATATCAAATGTACGACACTCCGATACCTCGACACTTCATTTTACGCCAAAGTTCAGGGGAAAAAAAGAAGGCCATGTGAGACTCCCACACCATGTTGGGTCCAACGCTTGTAGCCAGGGACGAAGATAGGTTCAAATTATACCTAGAGCCGAAACATCAATCTTATCTATATTTCTCATCATATTTTTTTTTGAAAAAAAAAGTGTGCATATAATTTTTCCCAAAACACTTGTATAACCATTGCCTGGTCAGCATGTACTTAGCTTTGTCCGTGCTTGTAGCGGAGTCAAAGTACCGTGGTTAAGAACAAACAAATTATGAGAAGAGTTCAAAACAACAATGATTGGCACATGGAGAAAGTTGAAGATTGATGGTAGCATGACATGGTGAAGTTCCTACTTGATTTGCATACATAAACAGCATCATTATATATGATTTAGTTACCAGCTTATGAGTTATGACCTAATATGCAACATCATACTATGCATCTCATCTCACCAAATACTAACAGCTTACTACCACTTTGTTACACCGGTGATCTTAAAATTATCGCCACTCTCGTCATCTTAAGACATGCATTGAATTGCGATTTCTTCTCCAATGATTGCCGTATGCTTGTATGATCCCCCATTCGTTCCGATCAATAGTTTATTTTCTCTCTGACATAATTTATGTCGTAAAAGAAAACCGAACTGTTAGATGGGAGGGACCAAACCATAGATTAAGGGATTCATCACTCATTCTGTAAGAAACTATACATGGCTAACATGTAAACTATTCAGCTCAGAGCTTTGTTATGGGGACATTGGTTTTTAATACAAATGTTAGTAGAGTTGTATAGACCCTTCAAGCAGTGGCGGAGCCAGGATTTGCGGTTAGGGGGCGAAAATTTCCAGCGGGGACGAACAAGTAATCTCATAAGATAAACTTGAAAAATTTCAAAATTTTAACTATAAACTGCGAGATTTTCATTTTTCAGAAAGGGCGCTAAAGCCTAAATGACATGATTAACAGATAGCACTTGCAGCTACGGAACTCTAAGCGGCAACCTTAATAGATAATCTGGTAAGTACAGAACTTTAAAAAATGGACGCCATGCTGCAGGACTTCTCTGTGAGGAAAAACCATAAATTGTCGTCGAGTAACAGCCCTCGTTGTAGTCGTCGAGTGAGCGTTAAGATATAGGGCAAATTCTTATTTGTGTTTTGACGTTTTACGCCACAAGCTTGTGACCTCTCACAAGCTAAGCGAGACTTTCTAAAGATATAGATTGCAAAGATTTGAAAACCTAAAACTTATGGAAGTGCTTGCCAAGGTTCCAAACTATAGTATTGAACAGTGCAAATTTATTTTGTCAGTTCAATTCTATTGTTCTTGCAGGAAACACTACCAAGCCCCAAAAGCTTCTGCTTTAGGCGAGATAAGAGATCGGGTGTACACCGTCTACCCCTATTTCCGAGTTAAAAACATAAATATTCAAAATTGTTCCCTAAACCGATATTTAGCAACAAAAAAATGGTACTTGGGATATACTCCGTATTGTATAGCCGATTATCCTTCGAGGCTTCACATCTTCAAAATTTCGAAATCTACCAAGCCAACATAATTTCATGCCAAATTCAGAAACCAAACATGGAGTTGACATTTTCTAGATAAAGCAAATTACGTGAATATTTCAGATTAACAAGCATGATTTTATAATGCAAGGTTTATAGAACCTGTCCCTAAACCCTCCTAAAACCCTACCATCCTTTAAACCCTTTCACGCTTCAAAATTGCTTGATCATCAATGGTACATCGCACACCTCTCGGCGTCAAAATTTTCACCCACCGCTATGCCAACTAATACAGATATAAACCACATGATATATTGCCAAGGGAGCTTAAAGAAGCTTGAAGGAAGAATACCGTGCTCTAAAAGAGAATATCATTGTTGAGGCATGTGAAATGGGTAACTAGGCATACTCATTGGTCCGTTTAGCAGAATTCCAACTGGGTCTTGCGTGGGAGGGACGGAAGATGGCAAATAAGTATACTGAGGCGGTGGTGCATACGGTGCTGGTGTAGACGCTACCGAGGGGTTAACATAGGAGGTTGCTGAAGGATACGATGGGACTGATGGAGGATAGGTATAGTGTGAGTTCAATGGCCCAGGTTGGCCTTGAGCTGGCCCAGGTTGTGGGTATGGGTTCCCCAAAGAGGGTGGTGCTTGGGGTTGCTGAATGGGTGTTGTTCTGCTTTTCGTATCAGCATACTTTACTGTGATGTTGCGCCCCTGTAAGTGATAAACAAAGCGCATTGAGTTTGAAGCAAAAACACATGCCGGCGTAATATGGCATGAGCACAAAATAGGAATTTGGTTGGGTCAAAACAGCTTGAGAAGGGACCATATACAGGTTGGGATTAAACGATTTATAAACAATGAGGTCGACATTATATTAACTGTGAGCATGGCACCAAAAAACCACTCCCATTACTAAACGAGACTCAAAATATGTCCCTCCTAATCTCCCATTACCTAGCAAACCTATGACTATGTCAAGTCATCAACTTTCTCACTGCCTTCCGACTTACCAAAAAAAAAAACAAATCACTGCAACACCATCTGCCTTTTATCTTCTCGCCCTCTACTATTATAGAATATAGATAGGTCTACTCGGAAACAAGTAAATATGGCACTAAAAGGCGCAATGGATGGATTGAATTCATGTCGATGATGATAATTGTTTTATTTTATTATTTATTCCTTTTACTTTTCTATACTTTGTTTTCACCCATTTTTTCCTATTTCCTTCGAAACCTCTTTTCATCATTTTCTCGATATAGGAAATACGCATTCTTACCATTTTGGCCTGTATTAACAAAACATAAACAAATTAAAATCGGTTGTTACTGCAGTCTGCAGCTATGACCATTTTTAAAGAGGCGGACTTCTTTTTTTTTGATAAGGTAAGAAAACTAAAAGATGCGGCCTTATGGAGCACATGAATCAATAAGAAAATAAAAGGAAATGTCTGACATCACATACCCCTAGGATTCTTTCTGGATTATCAAGGGCCTTCTTTGTAGCCTCCAACGTCTTGTACGTAACAAACCCAAAGCCACTACTCATACAGTTTAGAAAAGCATCAATGATTATTCGAGCACGCTCAGATAAGAGCTTTTATAAAGCACGCAAAAAAGAAAGGAAATGGCTATCACCGAGATCTGTTTGTGTCTTTGTCATATGCAACTGAACCTTCTACAATCTCACCATGTCTGCTGAAAAAACTAAGCAAAATCTCAGTCGTCGTTTCCGGTGACAATCCCCCAATATAGAGTTTCCTCTGCGCTTGATCAGAGGTGATGGTTCCACTACTTAATCCTTCACAAGCTAGGTTGCACACCGTTAAACGACCCTGCAGTAAGTATTGTCAGTGATGGGAAGAGCGGATATAAACCTTTTATCGATTGTAGAAAGTAACATACAAGCAACAACAACATCAGAGCCTTAGTCCCAAAATGATTTGGGGTCCGCTAACATGGATCATCTTTTGAAACCATAGAGGACATCCAATAGAGCTCCACAATATACAAAGATTTAAAGAAAAAGATTAAAAAAGCATAGTAGTGTGTATTAGAGATAATAATAATATTGGTGAAAATAAAACAATAAGTAATCCATTTTTTTTTCAAAACATACGTATAAAATAAAAATAAAAACGAAAAATTGAAAGAGTAGATTAAAAGAATTATAATAAAAAAGACATGTAAGAAATAAAACTCCATCGTTCACCCGTATCATTTCTCCCCATAGTGTTCTCTTCACCGCTATATCCTTAACAATCCCAAAATACAAGCACGAGTAAAAATAAAGCCATCCACCGAAGGATCGAAAAAACAGCCAAGCTTGTCTTATGAGCATCTTCGCAGATTTTGCTCCAAATTACACTGAATAAAGCATTACGAGTCTACGATAAATATTTTGTGTTATATAAGCTGCTTGCACAAAGATATACTTCAATAGGGGCTTCTTACAAAATGCAGAAAAGAGTAAATTGCTAGGTTGCTACTGATACTATCGTAGTTCCTATGATCCTTCAAGTGACATGATTTTAGCAAAGCCAGAGAAATTTCTTTGATGTTTTAAATCATTCTCGTGACCATCTCTACTGGGCAATCTACAAAATTAAGCATAAGGCTAAGTGCAGACGGCATAGACTGAAATGGAAACTCACATCAATATACTTGCTTGATGCTCCAAGAGCCTCTTGAGCGGACTTCATGTTTTTGTAAGTAATAAAACCATAACCCCGAGTTTTTCCAGTGATTTTGTCATAGATCACAGCACCTTCTTCAATTTCTCCATGACCTTCGAAAGCCTGAAAGTAAAACGAAATTCTAGAGCTCAGCCAAAGAAAAAGTCTAAAAGTCCATGAATGTTATATACAAAAGCGCTACACAAGAAGATCTTCAAACAATATGCATAGCCACCAACAAACAAGCAAATTTGATCAGCAGACAAGCAACACACTCACAGCACACAATGTTTCGGAGGTAGTGCTCCATGCCAACCCACGAACAAATAGCTTTCTGTGTACAGGATCACCACTTGCAGTATTCATAATCTCTTCAGCTATATAAGAATATTTTGACCCTCTTCACGCCACAACATGCAGGCAGGCACACACATGCATGAAGTTAATTTATTGCACACGACGCAAACTCACAAAGAATCAGTATTAACTTTATAGTCTAGAAGTCACTAGGGAAGGAATTAGCAGAACAATTCATGATATGAAAAGCGTATAAGCAAAATAATTTGATTAAGATGATGATTTGAAACACGTACGTTTAACATTTGATAAAGAATAGAAGCTAACACAAAATGCAAAAGTCAATTAGAGATTGGCAAGGTAATAAATGACTTATTCTTGGTGTCACTAACCTCAAATATCAATAACGATTGCTCCCTCCGTCCGGTGAGAAGTTATCTACTTTTGTTTTGGGTGTATTATTCAATAGTTATCTATTACCATATTTCGCAGGTTTTGTGGGCCATCTTCCATGTGCAAACGGAGTTATTGGGATTTGTGTGGTCCAAAATCACTCGTTTTCCTTCCCTTGATCTTTGAGCCAAAAATAATAGATAACTATTGACCAGAGCGGAGGGTGTATGTACTATGTATGTAGTATGTACTATGAACACAGTAAACTTATCAAGTCATTAGAAAAACATGGTATGTTATCCCTATTGTTGTTTGCTAAATTCCAGCTTACAGATTATGTAAGCAAAAGCAATCTGATGAGCGTTAATCGCAGGAGTTAATAGAGGAGGAAGAGCAAGACAACGAAAGTAGATAGCACACAATAGTTTTAAGTTTTGGGAACCCATGCTGGAGAGATTTAGAGGTTCATTTAAAGTTAAAGAGTGTTGTCATTCTCAAGACTCAACATAACATTAATTCAGTATAGTGCAAATGAATTGATCTTCGCAAAACAGCCTCTATAGTCTACCCACACCATTACAAAAAGTTGAGAAACATAAACCAAGAACATTTTTGTAACTGTACGTCAACCTGTGTTACTTCCTGACACTGAGAGTGTCGGACACGGCTATTTTGTGCAAAGTTTTATATTTTCTGGTCTAAATTGATGTGTGAAATGTTGTGTCGTGTCTGATACGATACGTGACAGACACGCAACACGGCGGCTAAGTGAAGTATCGGAATAACATAGACATCCACTATAATGTATAAAGAAAAGAATGTTAGGCTATGTTGTTCTCTTGTACTCTGTATATACTTTCAGCCCAAATCAGATTTGACATCTACATCAACAGCAAACTTAAACCATTTGAACATGCAACAACAAGGTATGAATGATTGCTTATAGCCTCATATTATCACACTCAGCTCTCTCGCACTCCACCAAAAACCAAGTGACAATAAGAGATTTAACAATCACAATAGGTAATCAAACTAAGCAATTTCACTTGATATTGCAAATTTTACTGAAACGGACTTAAGTCCATGAGCCTTCTCGCAAGTTGCAATTCACATGCATGAATGCACAAGAGTGGGCCCTAGGAAATAACATTAAAGGCTCACTCGGATTGGAGGCAACCATAAGGAGGTAATTAAATTCCAAATAGAGTAGAAAAGGAATGAAGTTAGTGGGGACGATGCAGGGAAGGTGAAGGGAGGATAAAGGGGTGGTGAGGAGTTATGTCAAGAAGAGCTGAAGAGGGTGATGCATTACCCTAGGAGACTGTAACTACTATCTCCTTTATGGATAATTATTACCCTTCCTACATCTCTTTCCGCCATTGATCCCCACAATTGCCTCCAACTTTATCTTTACATGCATTAACCCATAAATAGAGGTGATCAGATACGGGCTAAACCTTAAACCCAATGTGAATCGATTGTTCCATGGACAAGCAGGCTAGCAATTTGCAGATGGTTTAGCAGGCCGTACCCTGAACTTTTCAAAATGCATTGTCCGTAGACATTTGTTTAATGGCCAGATTCTATAAGCGGAACAACTTATGAACAACTCTATCCATGACAATTACCCCATTCAATCAAGCCCATCAAGAAAATTATGGTATAACACTCTAAGCTCTAAAGAGAGCATCAATGGATCTTGCTTTCAGCTTTTCTGAAATAAGCAAGACTTGGCAGTTCCACAGCTTTCAACATAGTGGAGTAAAATTTGAAGCTCATAACAAGCTGAATCTTCCATCTTTCTTAACAACAACATTAAATCGAAACCATCCTACAATTGGTGTCGTGGAGAACCGGAAACAACTCTCAAATTGCATTATAACACTACACATGAACATGTAATGATTACCCTATTTCAAATTCTAACTAGCATAATATCATTCCACCATAAAAAGATGTAATCTTTAGCCCAACTAGTCTTCTATAAGGCGGTTTTATACTAATATCGAGTAAAATGGATCTCCACCACCAAGAAAACGGCCTGGCAACCTCTAAATATAAAAAAAATAGTTACCAAAAGACCGGTTTTACAATATACTTGTGTAAGACGTCTTACGAGATAAATAGTCCAATAGCTCTAACAAATTAACAACAAACAGCAATATGAAACATACCCATCAAAGAATAACAATAAATTAACAAAACCCATGAAACAAATACAAGAAAAAAGAAAATTTGTAACAGAAAAAATAAAGCATACAATTTGGCAAGGAGATCAAGTAACTGGGTTTTAGCGAGAGGTTGAAGCAAAGAACGCAACTTTTCTTCAGAAATATTATCATTGTCAACCTCTTCAAGTTTCCTTTTCTTTAATTCCTCCATCTTTTGCTACTTTTTTTTTTCTTGCGTGGGTAACAGTTACCGGCGCTTTAGAACGAACGTTGGAAAAGCGTCAGAAGTGTCAAGTATGAATGTAGAGTGAGTGATTCAAGTTGTGTTTGACACCAACAAAGCATTGCCCTCAGTCCTCACTTCCACCACTCACTTATTCTCTCTCTACAAACTTATTCTCTCCAAAAAATAAACAACTAAAACCAAAACTCATCAACCCTCACTTCCACCACCGCCACTCACAGCCACCACCCACTGCTGCCACCCACTGCCGCCTGCCTGCTCCGCCACCGCCAAACCGCCGGCTGCCCACTGCCCCGGTAAGTTTTCAAATTTTTATTTTTTAATTTCTTAGATCTATTTACTAATCATTTGATTTATTGTAACTTAAATTAGATTGTTGGTTTAATTTGTAAAGTTTTAGTTAAAATATTAGATTGTTCTTGTCTTTTGATTTAATTTTTTAGTTTAATCTTTTGATTAATTGTATATAATATTTTGTTTGTTTTTTTGTTTAATTTTGTTGTAAAATCTTATAGTTATGTGATATTTATGTTTGTTGTTGTTTGTTGTATTTTGTTTGTTGTTTTTTTGTTTGATTTGTTTTTTGTTGTTTGTTGTGGTTTGTTTGATTTGTTTTTTGTTGTTTGTATAAAGAAAGAAATAATCGAATTTTTTTCCGAGTTCTTCATCCCACTATGGTGTGATTTGGAGGAAAACAATTCCTCATGGTTGGACAACCATTTTACAAGTCCAACCATGGGAGATTTTTTTTCCCCAAGTCTCACCATGGTGGGACGTGTGAAATGGTTGTCCAACAATGGTGGGATGAAAATTCTGGAAATCCACCATGGTTGGACGTGTGAAATGGTTGTCCAACCATGGTGGGATTTCCAGAATTTTCATCCCACCATGGTGGGACGTGTGATTTGGTTGTCCAACCATGGTGTGATGAAAAAACTGGAAATCCACCATGGTAGGACGTGTGAAATGGTTGTCCAACCATGGTGGGATTTCCAGTTTTTTCATCCCACCATGGTTGGATTTCCCTCTAAAAAAACTCGTCCATGGTTTGAATTTTTTGATTAAAAGTCCGTCCAAGGGTTATTTAAAATATTTTTATAATTTGGTAATTAAGTTGATTAAATTAATTTGTTCGATGATATTACGTTTTAAGAATATTATTAACGCTTATTTGGATGTTCTAAATTGTCTAATGCAGATGGGAGATCGAGGAAAGAGTGTTATGGTTCCCGAAGATCGAACGGTGAACCGTAGAGTCACGGCTTCAAAGCGTCGTATTGTTTTTCGGTATTGTAGATCTAATCCCGTTAGTAGCGGTATTTCTGAGAGGGAGAGGTCAGAGGAGGTAGGAGGTAGTGTTTCTCATATCGATCAGGGTTTCGAGGAAGGGGACAACGTTTATATGGAAGATGATATTGTTGACGAGGGTTTGGTGGACGAGGAGTCGGAGGGCGAGGAGGATATGGTTGAGCGGTCCGTACCTTTTTCGAAATCGGAGTTACCGTTGTCTCAGAGGTTAGCCCGGGACTCCTTTGGCCGCTATTCTAGGTTGCAGGATGGTTCGCAGAGGGAGCCGCGGAAGAAGCCGCGCAGCGACACTGATTGTCTCCTTAGAGCCCCAGTTTCTGGTGGGCCCCGTAACATTTCGGTGTTACGGAGTTTTGGTGGGCATGTGGCATTTAGTAGTTGGACCGAGACCGAGGCGGCTAGGTCCTTTATTAAATGCTACGAGAGGCTGAGTTATGTGGATGGGTTAGGGAAGATGAAGGTGCCGGCTGATGTGGTTAGGAGGTTTCAGTTGACTGGGTTGAATGGGTTGACGATGTGCTGCACGACAGCTTTGGATGAGAACCTTTTGAGCGCTTTCATAGAGAGGTGGCAGCCGGATACGAACACATTTCATATGCCTTTCGGGGAGATCACCATTACGCTTCACGATGTGGAGGAGATTCTTGGGATTCGGCCTCTTGGTACGAGGGTGTTTGTACAGGGTACCTCTGCTGCGGGTTCTTCGAGGGAGGAGATGGGTTTGAAGATGGATGTGGCACACTTTTTTGGCATACTTCCCGACGAGGTGACACCACCGTTATATAAGGGTGGTGGCTTGTTGGTGTCAGCTTTGAGAGCCTATATCACGGAAGGGAACGAGCATGACTCCCTCCGAGCTTATTTGTTGTTGTTGTTGGGACAGACTTTGTTTGTGGACAAGTCTGGGGATAGGGTGTCAGCTCAGTTGTTACCCTTGCTTGATGATCTAGAGCAGGTTGGAGAGTATGCTTGGGGTGCCGCTTGTTTGGCTTATCTATACCGGCAGTTAGGCATGGCATCGCGACGGGAGGCTCGCGGTGTTAGTGGGTGTCTACCCTTATTGCAGGCCTGGATATACGAGTATTTCCCCCAGTTTCGACCACACGGGGGAGATTATTTGGAGGGTAGGCCACGAGTCGATGCTTGGAGGCACGTTCCTCAGTTTAAGGGCGACTCTGACCATTTTCAGATGTGGCGTGTTAGGTTGGACGGGCTTTGCAGGGAGCATGTCAGATGGACGCCTTATTGGACGCGTATGCCGAGCTCTTCGAGATATTCTCGCTATTCCGGCTATATTCGATTTCAGTCCATAGTTGAGCCGTACCAGCCTGATCGGTGTATGCGCCAGTTTGGGTACATTCAGACTATCCCGATGCCGATGCCTATCCCATGTACCGAGTACCGTCCAGCGAAGAACGGTTATACTGTGGAGTTTGGCCAGGAGCCCGATACGATGTGGGGCCACGAGACTTCCGTGGTGAACTTCAAGAGTCGATCTCGACGAGCTACGATGCCTTTCGAGGTATCTCGAGGCTACGAGAGATGGTACGATGATATTTCTCACCGATTCTTTTTTCCACCTTCGGATCGTCTCGAGTTTAGGCGTCCACCTTTTCACGCTGAGCCAGAGGTAGCCCTTGCACTTAGTCGGCAGTTCTCAAATGTCTATCGTTTACCTACTCCGGAGATGCAGCAGCAGCAGTTAGATATTTTGTTTAGTCAGATGAGCATGTACTACGACACCCATGATCAGAGTAACTAGTACCGGATATTTATGCATCTTATTTGTTTTATTTGGTTTTTATGTAGTATTGACTTATCTTTTATTTATTTGTTATTTGTTTTTATAAGATTCTTAATTTATCTTTTATTATTTATATTATATTTGTATTGGCCACAACATGAAAACCGTAGCATTTCCTCTATTTAAACCCTTTACCCAACAAATTATTTCCACACAACTCACTATCTTCTCTCTACTCTTAAAATATATTATAATCATGGTGATGACTAACATACAACTAGTGAATTACGAGATAGTTAACGAGTTTCCCTTACTATTCGACCGCCTTATGATTGTGTTGAATAATCATGTATTTAATAATTTCATAAGTCGTGGCAATCCTCCCCTATCCCGTCCATGACACTGCATCAGCTGATAGAGGGTTACCAGGGTGATGGTCAGATATTCCATGGCCCGCTAGAGTCAATTTTTATATACCACATTTATACCGGATACCAAGAGGAGGAGTTATTCAAGTCAAAGGAATATTCATCCACAGAAAAGATTGAAAAGTTTTTTTGTGAATAGTAACCGGGAATAGTGAAATAGAAATAAGGTAAGATTGATAAGTATTTAGCCCTTGGATTACCTCACCCAAGTCTAAACTTTGAACACGATTCACAATCGGAAATTCAACTCGAACTACAAATTAAAATGCAGCTCAGAAGAGAGAACTTTGAGAGAAAACTCAAATTTTGATTGATGATTTTTCAAGTGTCTCTTGCCAAGGGGAAGTAGTCTCCTTTTATAGGAGAGCATACCTTAGTCTCCAAGGCGCGTGACATCAACGCTTACATCACTAAATTAACCTTGCACTTCAAGGCCTACTACTTAGGCTAATCATTACCCTATAAAGCCTAGGCTAATGATGACACTCTAGACCCTAGGTTTTTACTTGCACTCCAAGGCCTACAAAGTAGCATAATGATTACAACATAGACCCTAATTATATTATTAAAATATTACAATATGAGAATAACTAAGTGCTGATTTTTTTATTCGTCTTGTTCATCCAAATCAGCTCAAGATGCGTACGAGTTAACCGTTTTAGGCATGTTCATGACCGTCACCAAAGTCGTTTCTTGTGTATGCTATTTGTAGTACAATTCTTGATTTTAACGAACCCTGGTGTATCATGCCTATATCTTTTATCGCAACACTTACGCCATCTTCCATGTTTATGACGACATTTGTATTTTCTATATTGGTGTCACCACATGATCTTGTATCACAACTTCATCATCAGTGCTTTCATTTCTTCTTTCTCCGACTTCTTCCCGTGGTGGATCCAATGCAAGCGTTCCAGTTCTCGATGTTTCTTTGGTACAAAGTATCGAGATGACTGACACTTTCGTGTCTGTAGGTCCGCCAAGCGGGAGCTAATGGTGGCCTGGAACCGAAGCCCTAAGTGGTAAAATTGTCTCACAACTACCGACCCAAATTTTCTCACCATTGTCGCGACGGAAATGACCGATAACACAAATAGTCCAGTTGAAGGTGGTTGCAAATGCAAGTAAGTGGTCACCACACATCCTGTTGGATTAAGTGTCCTCAACAATAGGGCGACCACATAATTAAATCTCAATAATAAGAATACAAAGGGATGATGAATATTATAGTCAACTGATCAACATAAATCGGTAACGATTGGCTCAATTGAGTTTGACGTTACTGTCGTATGACGGTGGTGATCAGTTGATCCCTTGAGGTCACACTTAAAGGACAATCCCCTAATCATGTACATTAATTAATTGTATAGTGATACAGATTCATTAATCTTTTAAAATGAACCAAGTTTAAATTGTGAGTGAGAAATATATCTTATTGTAATATGATTAAATAAGATTCATTTTGATAATTTAATTGTTATATTACTAAGAATGCATTATGTTTATGAAACATTTGAGATAAGTGAAATTGGTCGAATATAATTACAAACTTTTGTAGATTATATTAACCAAATATGAGATGACCCATTTTATTTACATGTAATTATAAAATGTGACTTAAAATGTTAAGTCTAATTTATTTGTTATGAAATTGCATTTAAATTAGTTAAATGTACATTTATAAGCCTAATTACATGTTACATGTCACATGTCACACTTGTGACAAATGACAAATTGTAAAAATAAAATGGACACCCATTTTATATGGGTGCACCGGTTTTGTGGTGATGGTGGGTATGATTTTAGTTTGTAATTTTATTCTAATTAAGAATTAGAACAAATCATTACTACAATAACTCATACACTCAACCTTACATTGTGAAGAACAATGTGAAAATGACAACACCCCACCCATGTGGGGTGTGTATGTGACCGGTTTGAGCAAGCCTCTATGGGGCTTGTTTTTCCTCTTATTTATTGAACACACTATCTCATATTATTCATTCATGCAAAAATTACTTATCTCTCTACATTTTCTCACTAAAACTTAAGAAGTTCTACAACTTAGTTCATATTTCTAATAACATTACTAGTGTAGTAATAAGAGGTTATTAGATTTATTTTAAGGGCTTCTACAATTATATACTAGTGTAATAATTTAGTAGAGATTAAGGGGTTGTCTTGAGTGCTACTAATTGGAGAGTTTCTACTTTGAAACTTGGAAGATCATCCTCATATTACTAGCTCAAGAACAATATTTGAAAGGAGTTCAAATATTGTGCCCATATTTTCATAATCAATGTAAGAAATGGTTCTTTCCTTATATTTTGTTATGCATGCATAAGGTCCTAATAGTTTAAGAGTAAACTATTAATAAGATGATATTAGAAATGTCTAATATCGAGTTTAAGAAACTTACAAGCGGTATCAAGAGCCTTGGTTGTTGCATGCATAATCGAGTTTTAGTTTTTTCGAGTTAAGGTAACTTAAAGAAAACTAGTAATTTGTGTTTTATAAGATAAAATCACAAAGTTATTTGCATGTCAATAGATTCTGGTCCTAATATGATTTTAGGTCATTTTGATGATTTATGGAAATTTATAGTGCTCAAATATGATTTTTTAGTATTCTTATTACATTTTAATGAGTAAAATGATGTTTAAAATGCTAAAAATAGTTAGACTTATCTTCTGACCTTGAAAGTTTTACACAATATCACACATGCATTTTACTTACTATATGTAAAATTTCGTGTGAATTGGACTTATTTCGTGTGATTTATGATTTTTATATGATAAAATGAAATAAATAAAGGTCAAATGGTTAAAACACTTCCGCTTTGAATCTGATGATGAAATTTTAGTATGTGGTCACATGCATATTTTCCTGTCAGACTGGAAAATTTCAGATTGATGTGATTTGTCTAGCATGATTTATTAATTTTTAATATAAAAATGGCATAAATAGTGAATTATTTAGCAAATAAAGCTAAAATAAATTTCATGCCAAGAGAAAATTGTTCCTGGTTGCATAAATGTCCCACATTTCAGATCTAAAGTTGAAAAATTAATATGATTAATTTTTTCATGCTTTATGTATTTTATTTGATAAAACCAATAAAGCGCAACCATTTTTCTCAAAAACCGATTCGAAATTTTAAATCATGATTTTTGACATTATGAGTGTCATGGAAATGTTCAAGAATGTACAAAAATTTAAAATTCAAAATTTGAAATTATTGTAATTAAATTTGGATTTATTTGATTAAAATATGATTTTAAAAGTCTAATATGAGCAATTATATAACAAGTTGAATTATTGTCAAACAATTGTCTGATGACTAATTTTTGAGGCCTAAATGAGTTGGGATAATTAACTTGGACTTAAATATGATTTAAGTATTGTTTGGTGATTTTCAAATGTTATTATCACGCATTTCCATAAAACCGGGTTATATTCGATATAAACCGTTAATTAGGGCGATTTGGCATTTAACATGAGCATGTTTTATACATATTATAATGCTGCATTTTTATTTATGAATGTCATATTTTCAATTTATGAATGTCATATTTTGGTTTATGTAATTTGGAATTATGTAATTTTATCTTAGTATGGCCTTAGTTTTAATCGATATTACCCGAAATGTAAGGGAATATTGATTCGGTTGTAATTTAATGTGATCTCGAATCACTTTTATTGTATTATTTTATTTTACAAATGTATAATAGGAAATTATTGTAATTTTATTATATATTTTGTAACTAATTGTAAAACCGGAGTTTCCCAAAGACGGTGTCATTCGGAAAGGAGTTCCGAGAGAGACGATGACCTTGGGAGGCGTGCTTATGAAGTTCAAGGGACCAAAGGAGTTGGTTTCCGAATTTGTAATAGAATATATGATTTTCTATTCTAGGAAAGGTCATACTAGGAGTTTTATTTTTATACTTGCATTTTATTTAATATGTTTGCATGCATTGCCAAACGCCATAACATGACATGCATATTTATCGAGTATTCTACCGTGTCAATTAAAATAATCGTTAATTCATCAATTTAGTTCACTTTAACATGATAGATTATAAATTGACATGACCTCTCATTATAAATAATTGAGATCAAGCCTTACCAAATGTAGAACCCATGAATCCCAATTTCGCAAGGAAGTAGGCTCGGCTCACCGGGGTGCTAAACTTGTTACGTTGGGTAAGTGGGGTGATAAATGTTATTATTTTGAAATTTGGACTGAGCTCAACGGAAGTATTCGCGACCGTAGCCGCATGTGTTCCGGGCTTAAGATAAATATTAAAGTAATATTATCGACCGAGAGTTCTAATGTAGAATCGATTAAAGAGTTAATCCACCGAATTGTGTTAATAAGGGATGAATCGGCTTACCGTGCCCAAGTTAATATGAATTTGGATCTCGGAATCATTTATAATAGTTGGGTAGAGGTCACTATTTAAATGTTAAAACTTGTTTAAAATGTTTACAAGTATTTAAAATGATAAATGTTGACATTTCCTTTATGTCTTAAATTTGTAGTTAACTTTGTACAATCGCAATGGCTAGTTCTTCCAACACCAATGCTCCAACTCTCACGAATGTCTCATGGCTTCGATCCTTTATGGATCGATGCAAGTTAGAAAAGAATGGTGCTAATTTTGCCGATTGGAATGCGCAACTCCGCTTGGCCGCGGAAGGTGACGACAAGCTTCGTTACCAGACCGAAGCTTCTCCCGAAACACCTAACGAAAGGTCAACCGCCGCCGCAAGGCGAACCTATGAGGCTTACCAAAAGGAAGCCGCAGCGATCAAAAATGTTTTGATCTTTTCTATGGAGGCCGATCTCCAAAGGAGTGCCATAAAGATGAGCACGGCCAATGAGATCTATGCCAAGCTTGTGACCATGTTTTCACAAGCTCCTAGAATCGTTCAATATGAAACGGCATCCGCGTTTTTCGACATGAATCTTAAAGAGGGCCAAAAGGTTAGCCCTCATGTACTCAAAATGATTGAGCATGTCGAGATTCTTAAAGTGCAAGGGGTTGACATTCCCGAACAACTCGTAATTGACCGTGTACTACATTCCTTGGGGAGAATAAAGGCATATGTGATGTTTAGGGTAAACTACAATATGCAAAATATGCAAACCTCTCTCCACGAGTTGCACAAAATGCTTGTGCAAGCGGAGAGAGACATGGGGCTAAATGTTAGCACCACCAAGGATGTACTTCACATCAATAACAAGAGTAAGGGGAAGTTCAAAAGGAGTGCAAGCAAAGGGAAGAAGCCCTCCACCTACAAAGGCAAGGGAAAAGCTATTGAGAATAGCTCACCCAAGCCTAAGAAAGGTGCCTCAACCGAGGACAAGTGCCATTATTGTAATGGCGTAGGGCATTGGAAAAGGAATTGCCCCAAGTATCTAGGAGATATCAAAGCCGGGAAAATTGTTTCCGTTGGTAAATTTTCATTCCTATCATTTATGTTATGATCTCAACTTTGGTATATAGATACAAGTTGTGATTCTTACCCTTTTTAATTGTAATTAGGGCACCCAAGCAAGGACAAGGGCAAGGACAAGCAAGCCTAAAGAAATTCTTCAAGGGAAGCTAAAGTAGCCCCCATGGATGAAGACATGAGGAAGCTTGGACTCATTTTGTTTTGTCTTCCTTATTTGGGTTGTATTTTGTGACGTTGTTTTAGAAACTCTTTATTTCCTTGTTTGACAATGGATATTTGTTTATTTCCTTTTATGAACAACTGGTTGTAATTGGATATTGGTGACTTGGTTTTCAACCCAAGTCACTCGGTTTATGGAAACTTTTTCATTGTAAAACTTGTCATTATACTCTTCTTGCACTAATAACATAAATTATATCGACTCAAATTGATCATATAAGTATTATGATGATTGGATCGTTATAATAAAAAGCTAAGAATTCGATTCTCACTTTGAAAGATCAATTGCTAAGTCAAAAATTGAGTTATTAAACTCAAAATGGGAATCTACCAAACCAATTGACCATACCACTTATATAGAAAGTAAATGACATGAATATGAGTTCACCTCTTTAGCTCTTATAGAACTAGTCTATGTTGAAGCTAAGATTCGATGTCTTTACAAAAAAGTCTTTAGTAGATCACTTAAAGTCATGTTGTGATACTTCTACCTCCCTTACAAGTATGAGTACAAAATTGTTTGTGGCTCATAAGGCTATCTTTAAAGAAAATAGTTGTATTTTTCTAAAGATAGAGTGGGAGAAAATAAGCCACAACGGAAAACTAGTTAGGAACTAGTGAGAAAACCAAAAGAAAATGTTCTTAGGTTAGACTCAAGACTAATGAGGATACCAAAAGAAAGCATTCTTAGGTGAATCCTTAGACTAGCGACGAGACCAAAAGAAAATGTTCTTGAGATAATAAGATTACGATCTATGTAAGTGAAAGCACCTAGAAATTTTAAAATATAAAATTTTGATTTTCTAACATAAGAAACTTATGAAACTATATGGAATCTATGCAAAGAAAATGTTTTATTTGGAGTTGTCCAATTGTAGTTGCATGGATAGACATGTAGATGTCTTCAAAAGCTAAGTTAATGCGTAACTATGCTTAGATCCAAATCATCAATGAAATACCTCATAATAGGTGTGTACAAGATACACATAAAAACCACATGTCCAAATAGGGATTTGGAATAGGATGTGTACATAACACAAGCCAAAGGTATCTACCTAGAGGTTATGATGATCTTTTCTATTATGAGATATAAGAAGAGTTTCACTCGAATTGTCGAAAAGTCATGTATAGACATGAAATTCAGTGGGAGTTAAAGTCATGTATGGACATGAAGTTAAGTGGGAGTTAAAGTTATCATGAAAGGACATGAAGTTCAGTGGGAAAAATTGTTTTCCACATGAATGACGTTTCACTCATTAAGAGTGACATATTCATATTACCTTTTTGAAAGGAGTGGTTGGATTTTAATGTTGGATGAAAGAGGGCAACATGTATACTAAAATCAAGATCTATTGTGAAATAGAAGATTTTAGCTTGGCATTTAAAAGGTATCTTATATCGATAAGATCCTTAATCTATTCAACAATATAAATAGGTTGTTTATGTTGATAAAAGTGGGATCACTATGAAAGGGTCATAGTCATCCACTGAACCTAAGAGTTGTTGATCTCATGAGACCAATCATGTATGCCATTACATACACATAACTATATGAATTGTATGCTGGGAGCATGACAAGCCTATAACAAATTATTCCACATGAGTGTCATTGGATAGCCTACTAGAAAATCCGTAGAGTTCTCGAGGAGAACTAGGGATTCATTTTTGTGTTTGGTAAAGATAATTGGGATATGTGGTAAAGGTTACACAAACCCAAATTTCCAAACTTATAAGGATTTATCGAAATCCTAGGCGTACTTTTGTTATACAAGAAGCGAATAACTAAAAGGATGATTGAAGAGTCAATCATTACAAAATCTACAAATAGAGAACTAGTACATGATGATGAGGATAAGGTGGCTAACAAGGAGCTAATGTTAGATCCTTTCACCTAAATACCTATCAGTTATCATGATAACGAGTGGGAGCATCTTTCAAGTTAAAGAGCCCAACACTAGATAGAGATCTAGATATGTACGTAGATGAATTCATGTTATTAGGAATAACGTTGGATGGAAGGAAAAAAGCAATTCACAAGGTTGGAATAAGTGAATATATGGTATATTCACTACTCAAGCCTTTATTGCATTTAATAAGATCGTCATGAATTGTCATGGACGAAATAAACTTTAGATTATATGATATGAAGCAATAACATTGTGTTGATTGTTCATATATGATAATCACATTTATCGTTAGAGTTTCATAAACTCGGTTTTGTGCTTTGTTATATCCAAATGGATTGTAGAGACAATTTTGGACTCCATTAAAATGGACTGGATTAACGTAGCATTGGCCCATAGTCACTTATATGAAGTGACATCTCGAAGTGACTAGATTGTGGTGCGATTGATGGCAAGTTCAAGTGTCATAGGGTCATAGAGATGACCAATCGATCACATAGACAGACTGTAAGGGACAATCTGTCGGGCAGTGACCGCTTATAGAATTCTGGCAATTCTTGTAGCCTGGTCGTGGCAAGAGATACTAATATTCTTTTTGAGTCAATTCTTTGACTAAAGACTGTTCGCCTAAGGTGGCACAGTTTCAGAGTGACTTTGATTTATGCTATACGACCTTCGTAACTGGGGTCAAATGAGCATCTTTTGGGTCATGATGAGATGTGGCTATGCAAAGGGAATAGTGCGATAGGAATTGTCCACCCCTTGTTAGGGTTGTTTTAAATCTCAAGGCCACTTGAGGAGGAGTAACTGAAAATGCGTGGCCACGCTTGGAAGGTATCTATGGTAGATAATTCCGGTCAGACAGTTACTCTCCAGATCGAGGAAACCACTCTTGATATGATCAAATGCAAGTACGACCTGCAAGACACGTTACATTGAGTGGGAGATATTGTAATAGGACAAGATAATTGGTGACGCACACTTGTCTCGGACAAGTGGGAGATTGTTGGATTAAGTGTCCTCAACAATAGTGCGACCACATAATTAAATCTCAATAATAAGAATACAAAGGGATGATGAATATTATAGTCAACTGATCAACATAAATCGGTAACGATTGGCTCAATTGAGTTTGACGTTACTGTCGTATGACGGTGGTGATCAGTTGATCCCTTGAGGTCACACCTAAAGGACAATCCCATAATCATGTACATTAATTAATTGTATAGTGATACAGATTAATTAATCCCTTAAAATGAACCAAGTTTAAATTGTGAGTGAGAAATATATCTTATTGTAATATGATTAAATAAGATTCATTTTGATAATTTAATTGTTATATTACTAAGAATGCATTATGTTTATGAAACATTTGAGATAAGTGAAATTGGTCGATTATAATTACAAACTGTTGTAGATTATATTAACCAAATATGAGATGACCCATTTTATTTACATGTAATTATTAAATGTGACTTAAAATGTTAAGTCTAATTTATTTGTTATGAAATTGCATTTAAATTAGTTAAATGTACATTTATAAGCCTAATTACATGTTACATGTCACATGTCACACTTGTGACAAATGACAAATTGTAAAAATAAAATGGACACCCATTTAATATGGGTGAACCGGTTTTGTGGTGTTGGTGGGTATGATTTTAGTTTGTAATTTTATTCTAATTAAGAGTTAGAACAAATCATTACTACAATAACTCATACACTCAACCTTACATTGTGAAGAACAATGTGAAAATGACAACACCCCACCCATGTGGGGTGTGTATGTGACCGGTTTGAGCAAGCCTCTATGGGGCTTGTTTTTCCTCTTAATTATTGAACACACTATCTCATATTATTCATTCATGCAAAAATTACTTATCTCTCTACATTTTCTCACTAAAACTTAAGAAGTTCTACAACTTAGTTCATACTTCTAATAACATTATGAGTGTAGTAATAAGAGGTTATTAGATTTATTTTAAGGGCTTCTACTATTATATACTAGTGTAGTAATTTAGTAGAGATTAAGGGGTTGTCTTGAGTGCTACTAATTGGAGAGTTTCTACTTTGAAACTTGGAAGATCATCCTCATATTACTAGCTCAAGAACAATATTTGAAAGGAGTTCAAATATTGTGCCCATATTTTCATAATCAATGTAAGAAATTGTTCTTTCCTTATCTTTTGTTATGCATGCATAAGGTCCTAATAGTTTAAGAGTAAACTATTAATAAGATGATATTAGAAATGTCTAATATCGAGTTTAAGAAACTTACACATCCAATGCTCCGAACCGCATGGGATCTCAAGAAAGAACTCGACACGCCTCAATGTGGACTCAAAGCCTGTCAAACCAGTCGTAGACGATGGATGAGTACCGAACAAGTTCTTGTAGACATCGTCGCTCCTAAGCTCTTGGCCACACCATATCCTCATCTGAAGGTAGTTGCCCTCTTGCCCCCGTTGGGCATGAGATATAACCCGGAAACCACAGTGACCATTGTCACCGACATCTACCTAACTATCGAACTGGCCCCAAAGCACCTCTGGTACGCCGTACCATTTAACCCAAGTAGAGATATGTTCGATGGCTAGTTTCTTTCTAACGGAGCACAAGGTGGTCCTGGAGGAAAGTCCCCAAATAAGTGAGTACGAGCAGTAGATCCATCGGTGCTAGGTGTCCCATATTTCCTTTGACTATGCTCGAAAGCCGACTTGTTCCTAGTCGTGGACTTCTTAGGACGGCCTTTCGGGTTCTCATTAATAGGAAGTGGCAAAACTTCCTCGTCCTCCGGATGAAGGACGTCACGCATCTTCTCTGAGACCAACCTAAGGCAAACCGGGTCACTGTTTCTAGCTTCCTAAACTAACCCATCAAACTCATCATCATCGGTTCTCGGCATTTGATCAACACTATCAAATACCAAAGTCTTCCAAAAAACGTGAACATCCTCAACATGGACCCTCCTACCTCTCCTACTCAAATCAACCAATTTGCATGCACAAGGTAGGCCATGAGTTGTCTCAAGCACATGTCCACACCCCTCCTCTAACCCGACACTAAGACCACGACCTCTCTGAAGCTCCTCCTCCATTAATCCTATTTCCTTCGTCGACACGACCCCTAGCAACAATGAGAACAAACGACTAGTTATACGAGGCCGACTCCTTGAATCCTCAAGTGCCTTTCTAATCTCCGAGTGTTGAATTTAAAGCATGTCATTCATCTTCGACCACATATTATCAAGTGTCAAATTCGCACTTTTCAACCATGTCTTAAGGAGAAAATGAGCCGACTCGACACGAGAAGTAGACGTGTTACCGAAATGTAGGACATCGTTTGTATAACATCGCAAAAACTTCTCCTTGTGCATCACCCAAGTGCTCAAAACATAGTTCCCTAAAGGAACTCACTTGACGCGAAAACACTCCCAAGCTCTTTCAAACTCTTCCACGGTTAATGCATCGATAACCCGTACCCAACCCGCTTATGGATTATAGCAGATAAGATCTCTATACCACTCCGTCTTGTAAATGTTCAGGGTTTTGGCATTGATGGCGCGGTTCATGTGCCACCGACACAAGAAATGACTAGAACCGGGAAACACCTCCCTAAGAGCGGCGATCAAACCCAACTCCCGGTCGGTGACGAAGACGGTAGGGGAAACAAAGACACATGCGATAATGTCCGACAACCGCCTCAATATCCACGTGTAGGAAGCCTCAGATTCTGTAGGGACAAGTGCACAAGCAATTAGGAACGAATTCCCGGTCGGGGTAACACCGACAATCTCAACCAGTGGATTCTTGTTGGTGTTTGTCTTGTACGTCAAATCAATGAGCACAACATAATGATAGGCTCGGAATAGCTGCACGGCTACGGGATGTGCCATGAGTATATGAGAAATTTTTCGTGTCTCAGGATCACTCTCATACCACTGCAAATAATGCGCTTCAACGGCAAGAGCAAACATTTGTTGTGCCGTGTTCCTTCCCCTAAATTCCCGCCTCAATTTTTTGGTCTCGTTATATATCTGATTATTTGACGGTTGAGGTTTACCCGACGTTCTTTGGTGAAGAGCGTTCTTTATGTCTCTTGGGAGCACACCGGCCTTAACCTGTTGCCTCACATATGCTTTCTTCTCGTCATCCAAAGCCGCAAAATGACGATCACCGTCTTTGTAAACCACTTCCTCATGATTGTGAAACCCTTTACCTTTGGCGGTGATTATGTTCCAAACTGCCCCGCTATCGTCACCTTGCCGAGGGTAGTTCTGCACGGCTCGGATACGGAAAATGCATCCACACTTATTCGACCTACGTCGCTTCTCAGGATCATCAATTGGAGGAGATCTACCATACCTTGAACATCAAAAGTAAGATGCCAATAACCCGTCTTTTCTTCTGTTTTTTGGCCCATTATTTGCTTTAACCAAAGCAAAACCATGATCCATTGCAATCCTACTCGCCCAATTAAAGGCATCATCACGGGTAGCAAAATCTAACGTCGTATCAAAATACGGATTGTAATCAGTGTTATTATTCCCGAAATCCTCAAACGAGTCATGTTCAATGTAAATACGGTGCTAATTAGACATTAAATAATTAACATATATTAGTAAATCATGATCTACATACCTAAAATGTTATTAATCGGGGTTATAAAAAATCGATATCATCTCACTATGGTCAGACAAAAAAACTGAGTTTCATAACCATGGACAGAAAATGGAAATGGATGTCATGGACCATGGCCAGACATCCATTTCACACGTCTGACCATGGTGGGACGTGTGAAATAGAGGTCTGGCCATGGCTGGACGTCCATTTCACACGTCCCACCATGGTCAGACGTGTGAAATGGATGTCTGGTCATGGATGGACTTCCATTTCCATTATCTGTCCATGGTTAGACGTTAGCAATGGATGTCTGGCCATGGTCCATGACATCCAGTTCTTCGTCTGACCATAGTATTGTTTCCTAATTTTTTTTAAAAAAACCGCAATTGAATTTTAACTAACTAAGACGTTACGTAAATCAATTAACTTACATAAGTATAAACAAACAATTGACGGATTCCGGGAAAAATAAATTGACAAACTTAAATAAGTATAAACAAACAATTAATATGTAAACATACCGAAAAATGTTCGTCCGTCATGATAATCGATTTAGGGAAATTGTTGTTGTTGGATTTAGTAAAATTGTTGTTGTTAGATTTTAATTGTTTTAGTTGAATTTAATTGTCTTTGATTTTGGGAGAATTAGAGAAGAGAGAGAGAGAAGAGAGATAGAGAGTATAAGTGAATAAGGGCATTATTGTCTTTCTTAATGAAAACGTCGTCGATGTTTCCTAAAACGTCGTCGATGTTAACCAGGCGCCTTTGGGGAAGAAATCACTTCTAGCATTTTATCCGGGCTTTGTTAGCAACTCATACAGTCATACTTACGCCCGTTTCATTCATATCGAAACCGACTTATCTAAAATGAACTGAAATTAAGTGAAAAAAAAAACAGGTTCTTAAGTTACTCGTTCCTTTTTTTTTTACGCATTTGTAATTGGCAATCGAGTGAATTGGGTCGGGTTCGAGTTAGATAAGTTTGAGTAAGGACATTTCGGTTTTGCAGGAATACGGGTTAGGGCAGCTCATTTTCAGGTTTGTTATAACCAAGTTATTTAGAGATAGTAGTCAGTTTGCAACAATAACTATTCAACTTTGTTCATATTGTTTCTGGTCAATCTCGGGTCCCTATTTCAGGTGTCGGGTGATGCAGTAAAAATAGTTGTGAAGTAGGGATGTCGATCTCAGGGACGGTTGGTGTTCAAAAGTGATCTAAAAGTCTACTAAAGTCTCTTGCAAGTCACAAAGTAATTTGGGTTTGGATTTGATGGCTAAACTAAATAACAACAATTAAAAGCAAATAAAAGCAACAAAAGGAGTCTAAGACTAGAAAGATTGGATTTTTATCAAATAAGAGGGAAAACTAGGGTGAGTGGGTTCATATGGGTAGTAAAGTCGAGTGAAAGGGTCGGGTCTAATAGTTGAAATGTCATCTAGTCTAGGAAAGTGAATTGAGGCTTTCGTTCTTACAATTCCTCCTCAAACCGACTCTAACCAGCTATCGCGTCACTAGATACGGCTTGCCAAACTAGCGGTTCTACGAAAAACCACGACTTTCGATCTTATGGCATTCGAAACAAACGAAAGATTCATGCAAACTCAAGTAGGCATTTCATCAAACATGTTATAAGCATAGCATGGAGACTAGACAATAATCAACTATTAACCCCAACAAGAACACATTAACCCGTACAAAAACCCATAATCCCCCACATAACCCTAGCAAGATTACTACTCACTCATACTCAAGGGAAATTCAACATTTACTAAAGATTGTAAGAGGAAATCAACAACAATAAACATTTTCTAATTAACAATAAGTAAATGACAAGAAATGAAATGAAAACTTAATCAAAGGCAAGATTAAGTAGAGAAATTATACCAACTTGGAGAAAGATGAGAACTTTGATATAAATACCAAGATTTTGTCACAAATCTTTGAATATAATCCAAGTTCATACACTAAACCAAGTCGAAATCACTAATTAACCGACTAAT
Source organism: Heliosperma pusillum (assembly GCA_022085475.1). Lineage (NCBI taxonomy): Eukaryota > Viridiplantae > Streptophyta > Magnoliopsida > Caryophyllales > Caryophyllaceae > Heliosperma > Heliosperma pusillum. The sequence continues at coordinate 49,220 of JAIUZE010005236.1, forward strand.
TTGCTTAAGTAAGAAAGATTAATACAAGATTAAATACTAATTATATGAAAGTTTCAGATCTAGGGTTTCGTGTCCTTTAATTACATAAGAGGGTCTATATATAGGTTTACAAAATGAAGGAAAGATGGGCCTCGAGAAGCTTCATGGACTGACAAAGTCACGACCGTGAAATGGGTTTCACGGTCGTGAAACACGTCTCACGACCGTTCTCACGGTCGTGAAGGAGTTGGCAGAGCAAGGCTAAGTTTCACTGACAAGTCACGACCGTGAAGTGCATTTCACGACCGTGACAGAGGTTTCACGACCGTGAAATGGGTTTCACGGCCGTGAGATCAAATCCACGACTTTCATCCTTTTTGGTAAAGCATCTCACGACCGTGAGATGCATTTCACGACCGTGAGATGCTCATTCCCCTTCTTCCTTCGCTTGACTTTGTTGTTTCCTTCTCGGTTTCGCTTGCCTTGACTCGGGAGGGCTTTGGCGCGTCGAGTAGGGCCCCCAAGGGTATGTGGGGCCCCCAAGGTGTGCCGTGGGTCCTCCGAATGATTCACCTTCTTCTTTGTTGATCAAAAGTAGGTAGAAATCGCCTCAATTGACGGTTTACCTACAAAAGCACGATAAAAGCAAGAAATATGCTAGAAGAAGGTAAAACACGTAGAAACGCTCCTAGGGAGCGTTAAAGGCAAACAAAACGAGATGAAAAGGGGTGAAAATGTGGGGTGAAATGACACTATATCAAATCTCCCCAAACCAAACCCTTACTCGTCCCGAGTAAGGATGAACAATAGTCAAGACCCTTAATTAACTACGCTAAACCTAACCGATACAAGGCAATTAACGGGCCTTGCTCCGTCCCTTCAACTCACAACAAGGTATCCATGAGGTAGGACACCTTCTTGCAAGGCAAGTGGGGTCTTGCCAAAACTTCGATGCATTCTAGGCAATAAAGCACACAAAACAAATGAGAATGCATCTACAAAAGCAAATGGCAACATGCCTCATCCATGCGCCGGGATTCATCTAAAATGGAAAAATCTCAAGCATGCAAATTCCTATGTACTTACTAGTTTTACAAAGAACTAGGCCTAGAAAGATAGAAATAAATCACCTCTTTATTGTGTAAAATTAGTATATTCGTTCACGTTTACTAGAAAACTTTGTCAAGGGTGAAAAAGCGGGATGGAAAGTGAGGGCCCCATGGTGTTAGAAGACACTGTAGGATCGGAATTCCGCCTCTCACCTAAGTGAAAGGAAGGGTCGTCCCCTCTTAGCCATGCAACGTAGGAGTAATCATCAAAAAGGTAAGGAAACGAGATGTTTGAGTTCTTATTTTGTTTCTTTTTCTCTTTTCTTTTCTTTTTCTTTCTTTTTGTTTTTGATTTTTTTTGTGCTTGATTTTGGTGCCTTTTGAGAGCAAGGTAGCCTAGCGAAAGGTGTGCGGCGGAGACCAACAATAGGCAAATCCTCGCCGTAGCGATATCGAGAGTGACCCCATATGTATTGAGGGTACTCTAGAAGAGCCTAGAAGTCTCCATATGCACTCCCTAAGCTAGGACTAAGGCAAAAATGTGCAAAATTTCAAGCTTTTCTTTTTTATTATGTTTGAACTCAATTTTTGGACTTTTGATGGAAAAATTTCCTTTTTGTCAAATGTAGTGAAATGTGATGATTGAACAATTTCATGGCCTCGAGAGTCACCTAGGAAAGCGTTCACCAAGGAATTTTCACACCATGGGGATGGTTCAAGATGATAAATGCAAGCCCTTGACTAGGCTCTAGGAAACGGTGCGAAAATTATACTAAAAATACACATTAGAAGGTGTTTCAAAATCTATTTTAATAGGCAAAGTGCTAAGCAAAAAGAGCATCTACAAGGGTCTATTCAAGCTTGATCAATTTCCAAATTAGGCATTCCAAAAAGTTTTCCTAAATGCAACTATATGCCATGATCTAAAATTAAACAACATATATACAAACTAATGCAAATGCTCTAGTGAACTACGTGACAATTAATCTAATGAAACCCCCTAACAGCACATAAGTCACACAACCGCCAATTCATCAAAATCAACATCGCAATCATCAACCATTCCTCCAAACTCCTCATGTGATAAGAAGTAAAGAAAGAAAGAAGGGGAAGAAATAAGAACGATCATACCATGGCGGTCTTCTTAATCCCTTCTATAAGTCTCTTGAGCGATGTGTAGCGGACCTATGTATGGAGGTTAGAAGAAAAAGCAATGCAAATATATACAAAGTAAGATATAAACAAGCTAATTTTTAGGATTTTTCAAATTTTTCAATTTTTTTGGATTTTTTTAAATGGTTTAAATGCAAAATAAAACATATTTTTGGATTTTTTTCAACAAAAAATGAAAATAAAAACTATGAAAATAGTTTCCTATCCCCCACATTGGAACAAACATTGTCCTCAATGTATGAAATAGGATTATTGAAAGCAAAATAAATACATGTTTTTGGGTTTTTGAATATTTTCTAAAAGGAAAAGAACATGTTTTTGGGTTTTTAAATATTTTGAAAAAAATAAAAATTATTTTTGGGATTTTTGATTTTTTTTTGATGAATATTCACAATATGAACAATATATACAAGAGGGTTAGTTATGCAAATGAACTAATCTATATGAAATGCATGAACTAAATAATATCCTAAAACTAAATGCAAAATGATATAATACAAGTGCATGATCTAAGTAAATGCAAACTAAACTATATGCTAATCTAGAGTCTCGTTGTGGTGGTAAGGTGCATAAATGCAAGCCCCTCATGGGGCTACCTCCCACAAGAAAGTCTAGTGTGCCATATCGGAGTCTCGTCGTGGCGGTAAAATGCATAAATGCACGCCCCTCATGGGGGTACCAACCACGGGAAAGTCTAAAAATGACAACTAACTACGTGATGCATGAAAATATCTAAATGCAAGGTTGTTTGTCAATTTGGATTTTTCATGGGGAGCAAAATATTGGTGTCCGATGGGATGGACACCCGCCTCCAATGTTGCCGAGGCCAACCAACACAACACAAAAATTACAAGTTAGAGAAACAAATTATAACAAATCATAGAGAGGAGAGGAGGAGACACACACTAGAGGGGAGGGGGAAGATGCTAAACAAGCCACCTAGACACCACTCCGACTCTTCCAATTATCAAACAAAAACAAAAAACCTCTCAAAAGGTCTCCATCACATCCTCATCCTCGTCACCATCCTCATCATCATCATCTCCACCACCACCACCACCCTCTTCCCTATTCCCTCGGTCGCCCCCGGTCTCCATGCCCCCTCCCCCTCCCCGGTTTCCATGGTTGGGAAACAACAAATCGGGTTGAGCCCAGCTTGGCATAAAACCGTTAGGGTCAATGTACCCTTGGTTGGCCAGTAAAAATTAGTTCGGGTAGGAGGCAAAATAATTGTTGACCCGGTCTTCATGCATGTTTAAATGCATGTTCTGCATTAGACCGGTGAGGTAGTCGCCCTTGGGGGATATGGTAGGGTCGGGGTGAACATACCCCTGGTAGTCAAAGGGGTAGGAGGAATGTTCACGTAACTGGGTGGGGGGGAGGGAAACTGCAAATGTGGCAGGGGGAAAGGGGGAACAGGCAGTGTTACCTGGGGTGCACTTTGACTCGGTCTAGATGTGGGTCGGGGTCGAGGCTGGGAAGACTTTCCCTCCTCCCTAGCACCACTGGAAGCGGCCCTACCACCTGCCGTCGTCACTGGCAGCAGGTAGCTGGGTCGCCTCTCCATAGTGTTATCCCTAGGGGAAAAGGGTGGGAGTCTATGACAAGGTACGTAAAAAGGGGTTGCACCCTTAATCACCCAAAGAAAACTCTTATCCCGGTCAAGCCTAATCCAATTCGAGTAGATTAGGGAATTATCGTCAAGAAGTGTCCCCCCAGTCAAAGCCATGTACGTCCCGTCACTGTTAAAATTAGGGTCAAAGTGTTTAGCCAAAAATGTAACCAAACCCCTCATGACTACCGTCTGCCTACGGGCTACGGTGTTCCTACCCAACTTCCTCCACCTCCTATAGATTTCATTCATTATGGGGAAGGTGAAGGTATCCCTATGTCCTTGCACATTTAAGTGGGACTCTAGAAGGGTCAAGTCTAGCTGGGTGAGGTTGTTTGGCTCCTGCCGACCTAGGAATGTGCCAGACACTAACCTGTGCCAAAAACGGGGCACATGGTGGTGAATTAGGAGGGCCGAATTCCTACGGAAATCGGTCAAAACCCTCCCGGTTAATTAAGGCCATCCAAAGTGGGCCCAAATCATAGCCCTTTGGCTCTACAGTATCCCTCCTAGAAGGGAAATCTAACCCCAGAATAGCAGCAAATTCAACCATTGGGACAACATGCAAAGTATTAGCAAGACGAAAACTGAAACACGGTACATTCTCAGCATTTACCAAGCTATTCAAACTACTTAGAAATTCTAGCGTGAGACTCCGGTAGGAGAGCTCATGCATGGAATATAGAGTAACCATACCTGAGGCCGCGAAAAAATTTCGCATAGCTTCCGTCAGGCCAAGACGACGTATGATGTCGTGGCATAGAAATACAGTGGGCTCCATCTCCAATCCTTGAATAGCAGCGAAGGCTTGTCTTTGAGCATCCGTCTCAAAGACGACTTCCGGAAAACCCGGAAGTTGCTCAATCTCTAAATCTTCGTTTGCGTCCGGGTTGTTGGACCCGCTGCCTCTCCGCCTCTTTGGAGCTCTTGCCGCCGCCGCTTTCCCTTTTCCTTGTCCCGCCATTATTATCTTTAAGCAAGCTTTTTCCCAAAAAACAAATTGCTCAAAGGAAGCTTCTAAAACGATTAAGAACACTAGAATAACCTTCAAATAGCCCCAAAACAACTTTCTATTGGAGTAGAAAGCAAAAAAATAACCCAAAAAATAGATCTCAAATTTCGGATTTTTGAAAACCTAAGGTTGAAAATCGATTTTTTTTGGTTTTTTGGTGTTTGTAAGGGAAAAAAATGGTTCTCAATGTGTTGTTAATTGAAGAAGGAAGCTTTTTGTGACAATTTGTGAGAGATTTGATGGAGTTTGGTGAAGATTTAAGGGAGTTTGGAGTGTTTTTAGTGAGATGAATGTTATGTGAGATGTGTTTGTGTTTGGTTGAATGAGAAGATGAGGAAAGATAAGAAGATAAGAAAGGATAGAAGTCACGGTTGGAGAATCACGGTTCAACTAGTTTCACGACCGTGAAATTAATCTCACGACCGTGAGATGACCAGTCACGACCGTAAAATGAAGTCACGACCGTGACTTGTTTGAGATAGGCCACTGCATTATTTTTCACAGTTTCACGACCGTGAAATTGACTTCACGACCGTGAAACGTCTTTCACGACCGTGAGATGGGTTTCACGGTCGTGAAATGGAGAACTCGTGATTTCCTTGCTTTTCTTTGCTTTTCCTTTGCTTTTCTTGAACTTTCACGGGCGTGAAACCAATTTTACGAGTGTGACTCATCTTTTTCGACCCTTTTGCTTCAAAATCTTCACCCTTTGCTCGATTTCTCGCTTCTTCGTTAGCATTCCGCTATGTTTCTTTCATTTCAACTTACAAAAACAATCACAAACACATTAAATCCCTCCCTCACACTCTCTTTGACAAAAATTGCACTAAAAATTTACAAAATTAACTAAGTAACGGGAAATTGATTTAATTAACGATTCAATTAGCCAAACGAAATTCGACCTCATTATCGTCAATTTAATTAATTTCCAAGCAAACTAATATCTATCGAACATTAGTCAAATGAGTTAGAATTATATACAAATTTGTGATTATTAGGGGACTTCACAAAACTCGTTCTTGTTCATGAATTAATGAGGAGTAGTCGGCTTGAGGTACAAAGCCTCGACTACTCCTATGAGAGAACCTTCCTTGTAAAGCTTGATTCGTTGCCCGTTCACTTTGAATTTTTGACCGTCTTTGCTTGCCAACTCAAAGTCCCCATATTTCCCTACCTCGGTGATCAAGAATGGTCCCGACCACCGGGATTTGAGCTTCCCGGGAAATAGCTTGTACCTTGAGTTGAATAGAAGAACCTTGTCTCCACATTGGAGATCCCTTTTGAGAATCTTATTGTCGTGAATGAGTTTGGTCTTCTCCTTGTAAGATTGGGCATTTTCATAAGATTTGAGGCGGAAATCCTCAAGCTCTTGTAATTGGAGTAATCTCTTGTCACCGCTCAATTTTGCATCAAGATTTAGTTCTTTGATCGCCCAATATGCCTTGTATTCGAGCTCTATGGGCAAATGGCAAGACTTGCCATACACCAACTTATAAGGCGACATTCCAATAGGAGTTTTGAATGCCGTCCTATATGCCCATAATGTGTCGTCGAGCTTTGAACTCCAATCCTTACGGTGCTTTGAGACCACTTTTTCAAGGATAGATTTGATTTCTTTGTTGGAGATTTCGACTTGCCCACTTGTTTGGGGATGATACCCCAAACCGGTACAATGATGAACACCATATTTAAGAAGTAGTGAGTCAAGTCGTTTTTCATGAAAGTGCTTTCCTCCATCACTTATTAGAGCTCTAGGTACTCCAAACCGGGGGAAAATGATCTTCTTTAAGAAATTGATGACAACCTTGGCATCGTTGGTAGGGGAAGCCACCGCCTCTACCCATTTGGACACGTAGTCTACGGCCACAAGAATGTACCTATTCCCTCTTGAAGAAATAAAAGGGCCTTGATAGTCTATTCCCCACACATCAAACACTTCCACCTCAAGAATCCCCCTTTGAGGCATCTCATTCCTCCAAGAAATGTTGCCGGTGCGTTGACAAGCATCGCAACTTTGGACAAAGTGCTTGACATCATGGAACATAGAGGGCCAAAAGAACCCGGATTGAAGTATTTTAGCAACGGTCTTGCTTGCCCCATGGTGCCCTCCATAAGGAGAGGAGTGACATCCTTTCATGATTTCATCATACTCCCATTGTGGAACACATCTTCTATACATCCCATCGCCACACTCCTTGAACAATAAAGGATCATCCCAAAAGTATCTCTTAGCTTCAAATAAAAACCTCTTCTTTTGATTGTGGTTGATGCCCAGTGGAAGAACACCACCCACAATATAGTTGGCAAAGTCCGCAAACCAAGGTGCTTGATTTTGGATTGTTTCATGAATTGCAAAGAGAAAATCATCCGGGAATGAATCATTGATAGGCATGTCATCTTTACTTTCATCATAGCATAGCCGGGACAAGTGGTCCGCCACCGCATTTTCCGCACCCTTCTTATCTCTTATCTCCAAATCGAATTCTTGTAAGAGAAGGATCCATCTAATGAGGCGGGGCTTAGCTTCTTTCTTGGCAAGTAGATATTTGAGTGCGGCATGGTCCATATACACAATGACTTTGGAGCCAATCAAATACGAACGGAACTTATCAAGAGCAAAAACAATGGCAAGAAGCTCTTTTTCCGTTGTTGCATAGTTCACTTGTGCCTCATCAAGGGTCTTGCTAGAATAGTAAATGGCATGCAAAGCTTTATCCTTCCGTTGGCCAAGAACCGCGCCAACGGCATAATCGCTTGCGTCGCACATCACCTCAAATGGCAATTCTCAATCCGGGGATTGCATGACCGGAGCCGAAATAAGAGCTTCCTTTATCCTATCAAATGCCTCAACACACTCATTAGTAAAATGGAAAGGGGTATCCTTGAGAAGAAGTTGTGTAAGTGGTTTAGCAATTTTGGAGAAGTCCTTGATGAACCGGCGATAAAAGCCGGCATGACCAAGGAAGCTTCTCACCCCTTTGAGATTTGAAGGTGGGGGTAATTGCTCAATCACTTCCACCTTTGCTCTATCAACTTGGATACCCTTTTCCGAAAAAAGATGACCGAGAACTACCCCTTCATTAACCATGAAGTGGCACTTCTCCCAATTCAAAACAAGACTAACTTCTTCACATTTTTGCAACACCAAGGACAAATTATGCAAGCACAAATCGAAATCTTTCCCATACACACTAAAATCATCCATAAAAACTTCCATGATAGATTCAATGTAATCGGAAAAAATGCTCATCATGCATCGTTGAAATGTAGCCGGGACATTGCAAAGACCGAAAGGCATTCTCCTATAGGCAAAAGTGTCATAAGGGCATGTGAATGTGGTCTTAGATTGGTCAATCGGGTCAATTGGGATTTGGAAGAATCCCGAATATCCATCTAAATAGCAAAAATACTTGTTTGAGGCAAGTCTTTCTAAGAGTTGGTCAATGAAGGGAAGGGGGAAATGATCCTTTCTTGTTGAGGCATTCAACCTCCTATAGTCTATGCACATTCTCCATCCCGTCACTAACCTAGTGGGAACTAGTTCATCTTTATCATTCTTCACTACCGTGGTGCCACCTTTCTTTGGCACCACTTGCACGGGGCTAACCCAATCGGAGTAAGAGATTGGGTAGATGATCCCGGCATCTAGTAGCTTCATGACTTCACCTTTGACAACCTCTTGCAAGGTGGGGTTTAGTCTTCTTTGGGGTTGCCTTCTTGGCTCATGGTCATCTTGCATATGAATTCTATGCATACACAATTCGGGGCTAACCCCCTTCAAATCATCCAAGCTATAGCCTATAGCTTTCTCATGTTTTCTCAACACACACAACAATGCATTCAATTGATCATCATCAAGGCTAGCATTTACAATTATCGGTTTGCACTTCGACTCATCAAGATAAGCATATACTAAGTTAGAAGGAAGGGGTTTAAGAGAAGGAGCTTGTACCTCTACCGCGATGTCTACCGCACAAGAAGTTTGGATGATAGACTCAAGTCTTAAGAGTTGTTCTTCATCAAGCTCTTCTCCCTCCAAAGTTGTTTCAAGCAAGTCGAACTCAAACCCATGTAGCTCCTCCATGATATCCCTTGGCTCTAAAGTCAATATAGCCTCCAAAGGGTCCCTCATAAGGAAGCTAGGTGTAACTTCTTCAACGAAGGCATCAATGATGTCAATGAAATAGCATGCTTCTCCAAGATTGGGGGCTTTCATGGCATTTTGCAAGTTGAAAGTGATTTGTTCATCCCCCACCTCAAGAGTAAGCCTCCCGTGTTTCACATCAATTACCGCTCCGACGGTGTGCAAGAATGGCCTCCCGAGAATAATGGGGATTTGAGAATCCTCCGCCATATCAAGAACAATGAAGTCCACCGGGATAAAAAATTTCCCAATTCGAACCGGGACATCCTCCAACACACCCAAAGGTTGCTTTGTAGATCGGTCCGCCATTTGAAGTGTGATGTTTGTGCATTTGAGCTCTCCCATGCCAAGTTTTTCACATATGGAGTATGACATCACACTCACACTAGCTCCCAAATCACACAAGGCCTTATCAATGGTAATTTTGCCTATGGTGCATGGGATGGAGAAACTACCCGGATCCTTCAATTTTGGAGGGGTTGGGTTTTGTAGAAATGCACTACATTCACCGGTGAATGCCACGGTTTTAACTCCACTCAATGACTTCTTCCTTGTAAGAATGTCCTTCATAAATTTCGCATAGGCGGGGATTTGAGTGATGAGGTCGGTGAAAGGAATAGAGACCTCCAAGTTCTTGACAATTTCCATGAACTTGCCTAGTTGCTTGTCAAGTTTTGTTTTAGCTTGTCTAGAAGGAAAAGGTAGCCTTATCACAATAGGCTCCCCAACCTTCTTGTTTGTGGTTATCACATCATCATTCTTTTCAACGACAACTTGCTCACTTGAAGAGCACTCTTCCTCCTTATCATCCAATTCAACAACCTCAATTTCAATTGGCCCATCATCTTCCACTTTGTCTCCCTCTCCATTATCATCTTCAATTGGCATTCTTGGCCCCTCATAACTCTTTCCACACCTCAAATGTATGGCATTGGCGGTTTCATTTCTAGGTGGGTTACCTTGAGGAGGTAATTGACCATTTCCCCTAGAGGAACTCCCCGAGGCTATTTGGGTCACTTGATTTTCAAGCATTTTATTGTGGGCAAGAATGTTATTGATGATAATATCTTTGGCTTGGTTATCTTTTTGCAATTGGAGAATCGCTTTGTGAATGTCCAAGTTTGGATCCCCAACTTGTGGTTGCATGGGATGTTGATTTTGTGGTGGTGGGTTGTATTGATTTTGGTTGTATTGTGGTTGATTGTAGGAAGGTTGGTTTTGATTGTATTGTTGTCTTTGAAAGTTTTGTTGGTTGTTTCTCATGGGTGGGGCAACATATGGTTGTGGTTGGGGGTTTTGAACATTTTAGCTTTTGTATGAGAAATTTGGGTGATTCTTTGTGTTCTCATTGTAGAAGTTGGAGTAGGGGGTTCCTTGCCTATAAGATTGAAAGGCATTCACTTGCTCCACGGATCCTCTACATTCTTGAGGATCATGCCCAAGTGTTCCACAACATTCACAAACCCCTTGAGGTAAGCTTGGTGCCATAACCATAGCATTCACTTGTTGCATAGGAGGTTGAGTTAATGAGCTTTGAACTTGTTGAAATAGAGTCGTTTGTTGGTCCATTTTAAGGTTCATTGCTTCCATATAAGAGCTAAGTTGAGCTCCAAAATCGGCTCCCATTTGGGTGACGGAGCTCACCTCATGCCTTCCCCTAGGAGTTTGCCTTGGCCTACTAAATTGTGAGTTATGGGCCACCATCTCCTTTATTCTTGCCCAAGTTTGAGCATCATCTACTTCCGTGAACCTTCCATTTGATCCCATGTTCAAAATTCCTCTAGCATCTTCATAAAGTCCATTCCAAAATTGTTGTACTAAGAACCACTCACTCAAACCATGGTGAGGGCAAGAACGAATAATCTCCTTGAATCGGTCCCAAGCTTCATAGAGTGACTCTTCATCCCTTTGCTTGAAACCGGTTATCTTAGCTCTCAACATATTTGTCTTTTCCGGTGGATAGAACTTTTGATAAAAAGCTAGAGCTAGCTTCTTCCATGAGTCAATACCTAGAGCGACCTTGTCAAGACTCTTCAACCATCGTTTTGCCGCTCCAATAAGAGAGAAAGGAAACAAGACCCATCGAATTTGGTCTTGAGTTACTCCCGTTTGAGAAACGGCATCACAATAATCACAAAAAGTCTCCATGTGTAGATGAGGGTCTTCACTTGGCATACCTCCAAATTGGTTTCTCTCCACCAATTGGATAAAAGCGGTTTTAGCAATGAAATTTCCGGTGAGATTTTGTGGTACGGGGGTGGTGTTTGGAAGAGTATCCTCCGTGGGAATGGAGTGAGATGAGAATTTAGGCATTCTTAGAAGAGTGGGGGGTTGGATGTCTTGTGGGATGGTTGGTGGGATTCCAAAAGGATTCACAAATTCCGCAATCGGCACAATATCCTCCCAATTCTCTACACTTGGATGCTCAATTTCTACCTCGTTACTTTCCCGAATTTCCCCTTCTTCGATCAATTGAAGGTAAAAGCTCCTCCGTTGTGATAATCGGATTTGAAGAAGAGCTTCTACTTGCGGTTTTGAAGACTTTGCGAAGTCTCCTAAAGGTCCTTTCGATCTCGGGATCGATTGGAGGTTGATCATTTGGGGGAGCTCGCCTGGGCATACAAGAAAACTAAATGTAAACGGTGAGAATGCCTCGAGAAACTAGGTTTCTCAAGACAAGAGGCAAAAAACTAAAGCAAACTAAAAACAATCAAATTAAACATACACCGTCCCCGGCAACGGCGCCATTTTGATGCAGTAAAAATAGTTGTGAAGTAGGGATGTCGATCTCAGGGACGGTTGGTGTTCAAAAGTGATCTAAAAGTCTACTAAAGTCTCTTGCAAGTCACAAAGTAATTTGGGTTTGGATTTGATGGCTAAACTAAATAACAACAATTAAAAGCAAATAAAAGCAACAAAAGGAGTCTAAGACTAGAAAGATTGGATTTTTATCAAATAAGAGGGAAAACTAGGGTGAGTGGGTTCATATGGGTAGTAAAGTCGAGTGAAAGGGTCGGGTCTAATAGTTGAAATGTCATCTAGTCTAGGAAAGTGAATTGAGGCTTTCGTTCTTACAATTCCTCCTCAAACCGACTCTAACCAGCTATCGCGTCACTAGATACGGCTTGCCAAACTAGCGGTTCTACGAAAAACCACGACTTTCGATCTTATGGCATTCGAAACAAACGAAAGATTCATGCAAACTCAAGTAGGCATTTCATCAAACATGTTATAAGCATAGCATGGAGACTAGACAATAATCAACTATTAACCCCAACAAGAACACATTAACCCGTACAAAAACCCATAATCCCCCACATAACCCTAGCAAGATTACTACTCACTCATACTCAAGGGAAATTCAACATTTACTAAAGATTGTAAGAGGAAATCAACAACAATAAACATTTTCTAATTAACAATAAGTAAATGACAAGAAATGAAATGAAAACTTAATCAAAGGCAAGATTAAGTAGAGAAATTATACCAACTTGGAGAAAGATGAGAACTTTGATATAAATACCAAGATTTTGTCACAAATCTTTGAATATAATCCAAGTTCATACACTAAACCAAGTCGAAATCACTAATTAACCGACTAATTTGCTTAAGTAAGAAAGATTAATACAAGATTAAATACTAATTATATGAAAGTTTCAGATCTAGGGTTTCGTGTCCTTTAATTACATAAGAGGGTCTATATATAGGTTTACAAAATGAAGGAAAGATGGGCCTCGAGAAGCTTCATGGACTGACAAAGTCACGACCGTGAAATGGGCAAGTCACGTTCTTGAAGGAGTTGGCAGAGCAAGGTCATGTTTCACTGACAAGTCACGACCGTGAAGTGCATTTCACGACCGTGACAGAGGTTTCACGACCGTGAAATGGGTTTCACGGCCGTGAGATCAAATCCACGACTTTCATCCTTTTTGGTAAAGCATCTCACGACCGTGAGATGCATCTCACGACCGTGAGATGCTCATTCCCCTTCTTCCTTCGCTTGACTTTGTTGTTTCCTTCTCGGTTTCGCTTGCCTTGACTCGGGAGGGCTTTGGCGCGTCGAGTAGGGCCCCCAAGGGTATGTGGGGCCCCCAAGGTGTGCCGTGGGTCCTCCGAATGATTCACCTTCTTCTTTGTTGATCAAAAGTAGGTAGAAATCGCCTCAATTGACGGTTTACCTACAAAAACACGATAAAAGCAAGAAATATGCTAGAAGAAGGTAAAACACGTAGAAACGCTCCTAGGGAGCGTTAAAGGCAAACAAAACGAGATGAAAATGGGTGAAAATGTGGGGTGAAATGACACTATATCATCGGGGCGGGGTTGAGTCATTCTTATGGTTTGGTTACGAAATGAAATTGGCCATGGGCTAACCCAATGATGTTTTTTTGTTTTGTAATTACTGTACCCATATTTAGAAGAACGCGGTCTTTTAACATAAGATATACAATCAACCACTTGTTGCTTTGCATAAGTCATAGAGGTGTAAGAGACATGCTCATAAGCATGTGAGATTTCTCTCTAAAACCAATTGTTAATAGAAGGAGTAAACCACTAACTTATAAACTAGTCTCATCACTCTAAATCTACCAATGTAGGGCAATGGTCCAACAAACACATGCGAAAATATCTCAACAATCTCCCTTTTTCAAATGTGTATATTGCAAAATCTCCCCTTACTTGGAGTACTCCGCACCAGATGCAACTTTGCATCTACCCAACCAGCTTACTTTGCATGATACTACTCAGTATCTCTGACTAACCAATGAGAGGGAGTCTAGCAATGGTGCTACTCCACAAGTGTGCATCATCTAGAGCACCCATAACCACATTGCAACTTGTAGTCACAAGCCGAAATTCGTCGGCTCTGATGCCACTTGTTGAGGACATCACAACAAGCTTATAAAAGTTCGTATTATACAGCGACACACAAGTAGGTGATGTTCCATCTTAATTGCAATTAGTGATAGATGAAATAACTCATCACTAACTTTTAAACTAGGATCCTCGCTATAAATGTAGGACAATACCACAACACACGCATGTAAGTGAATAACTTTTGAAGTTCAAGAAGTTATTTTTCAAGTTGCTTTTGAATTAGACTCGGCTCGTATTACTTAACATCACCCCGACCATCATAGACACCCACCCACCCACCCGTCGGTTTGTCTCCAAGCCATCCTGGGAATATCATCATCACCAACCCTTACATCCACATTATATACTTCCTTCGTCACGATTATGTATTCACCCTTATCTTTTACAAAATAAAAAAAAATGGGAGGGGCCATTTGTAGTGCATGGTTGCAAAATGCTAATAGAAGACAATTAGACAACAATGAATGTGAAAGATATAATTACTCCTTCGAAGAATTTCTAATATGAAAAGACAAATAAAAATTTGGAGAGACGGCATCTCGATCAATAAGTTATTGAGAGACGACTCTTGTTGTACCCCTTTATCTATTTTGTTTCGTACCCTTTTTTTATAACTCGTGGCTTAAAATGTCTCTTTCATTTGGTATATGTTTTCACAACGATCATACCTATTTTTATCATATATTGTAACCCGTTTTTATCAGCACGTCATTTTATTGTATACGTACCTATTTTATTACTTTTTGTCCATTTTTCATCAATTTGTAGTTGGTCTACCGTTTGTAGGAGACATACTGGAAAAAAGAAACTGGTCACTTTATAATATTAAAAAGTTCACAATTTAACCTAAAATGGCCACTTATTACCATAAGTGATCACTTTTTAAGTACGAAAATGTAATTAATTATTAAGATAGTTTTAATAGCAATGTAGTTTTGGTTTGTGGATTAGATCGAACCCAAAAAAAAATGTGATTCCATCAAACAATAATGAATCAATTACAGTTCTGCATTAGCAATATTTTCATTCCCTCTAATCTCGATTAAACTGACTTCATTACACTGTAAATCTGTAATGACGATAAAACTCGATCACTCTACTAAATGTAAGCTATCCCTGGCTCTCAGTGTCTTTTTTGTACTAGATGAGAAATAACTCAATAAGGACAATACAACTTAAAGGGCCAGGGAAATTTGAACTTGCGACGTACCTATCGATCGTCTACCTTAGTCTTACCTGCTAGGCTAAGACCTTTTCGATGTGTCAGTCGTCTAATGCCTTAGACTCGTTGGTTGTATATCTAAAACCTTCTTGACAACTTGAAGCTTCAAAACTAAATGATGGACCATTTGGTGACAAATTATCTGAATTGTGAGTACTACCAAGACTCTCTTTACCCTTTTGTTGTTGATCAAACATCATTTTTAGCTGCCTTCCTTGTTCTTCTATTCTTAGCTGAAGATTACGCTGAATCTGATACAAAAACAAGTCCAATACAAGACGATACGTTAATAAGATACAATGTTGTTTCATATTACATAATGCACCTCATCTAATGATATCAGGCTATCAGTAATAGTTACTGGTAAGTCTTTGGACATGATACATAGTCAATATGTGTCGATTTCATCGGACATGCATGCACGGGACATGAATAAGTTGATAGGTAAAAAAGTGTACCTCTAATTGTTCATGGAGACGCCTTTGGACATCTAGTTGAAGTTGTAAGGCTTCTTTGAGTTGAATGCCGCTACAAGAATGAAGAGGAATATATAAGTGATCATGAATTTACGACAATTATTTGTGAATTGTGAACCATAATATGAGAAAATATAGTCACTGATGAGATTAATTACGTTTTCATGTCAATCTGGGTGACATCAGTTAAACCATTTCTCTTCTGATCCGATTTTCCTGCAAAATGGTTTTGATAAACACCAAGTAAATGGTAAATCGTATATATAAGAGTACTATCATAGTCACGAAGACGAAGTAAATGTTACTGTTATGTCGCGATGCTACATTTACTATATACTTCATAAAGAATATAAAAAGTAAATAAATGAGTAAGACATGTGGCGAAAAGGTAGAGAAAGTAATGAGAAAGTTTGTTTATCAATTTGGGGTAGCATAAGTTTGGGCTATACTCTTTTTTAGGAAGTTGGGCCATAATTGGGCCTTGGCCTTAAATGGTCAAGTAATCAAGTACACTAATATGTCATGCTACCTAGAAGGGCTGAAAACAAAATTTAACTTCTTTGTGATTTAATCAATTTTATGTGGAAAATATTAAAATCTATACTAAATATAGAATACGGTTGGATATCGCCCGCACATTGCGGGCAGGGCCAGCCCGGTCCAAGTATGTTCAAATCCCGCCCAAAGAGATGAATTAACTTTTTTTTTTCTTGTTGACATGCTTTGACGGACAGGCCAAAAGGTAGGTCGGGTGGACTAGCAGGCTGCGCTGACCCCCATCGGGTGGGCTGGGTTAGCCCGTAATTTGGTCCACCTCTTATATAGAATACTTGGTGTGAAAATTGTTGCATAATATAAGGCGGTATTAATGCAATTATTTTTATTCAATTTGTCATTTTGTGCTAACATTACAACGGGTCAAATAACTTCTCACTTCAGCATGTCACACAAATCTTTTGTTTTTGTTTTCTATTATGCATTATGCATTTCTGCTTATGTCTTATGATGTCTTATTCATAGTATTTGATCCGTCTAATTGTTAAACGGACTCACTCGGCTTAACCTTAATAAAGTACTCCCTCTGTTCCAGTGAGATGTAAACTATTGACTGGGACGGAGGGAGGGAGTATAAGCAAAATTAACTTAAATACACTAAAATATTTGTAATGAAAGATCAACAAAAAAAATTGTTTTAAGTCCACTTATGACACATTCAAAAAACACAAGAATGCAAAATGCTAAAGTTGTGAAAGAGTCTTGAAAGCTTATCGGTTAGTGTACATATATTATATTAATTATATTAAATATGGATTATGTTACATATCATACGTGTTGATAATTAGCTTTCACTTTCTCAAAATAATATAAATATAATTATTGTAGTATTAGACGTATAGGATTAAGCTAATTAGGTAAATGTGTTAAGCACTAACTGCGCAAGTAGTGAATACTTAATTATTTAAGTGGGTTTATGTCCGACATCTTAAACTAATTAAACTAATTAAATTACTAATTTGACTTTATTAAACAACCTGCTGACTGTGCATCCCTACAAGCTGCAGCTCGAATCTTTGTTTTCTAAAACCCACCTTTTTTTTGTTATGTGGAGAAATCTTAATTATAATATGTTTATATAGAAACGGTTTTTCTAACATGTATCCTTAGGCCACACATTAATACGGAGTAACTTAATTAAAGAAAGATTCACAACGATATATCGTTAAATATGGTAAAACTCAGTTTACACTGATGATATATTTTTATTAATCTTTCCATAATTAAGTTATTAACGTGTGCCATAGCTAAGGTAGGGCACACGTAAAAAAAATCGAAGAAAACGACAAGACTTATAAGTTCAAATCGTAAGAGTTTTCTTACTATAACTGTGAGATTTGGAATTCGATTCATTATACATTTCGGACTATACTCGTACATATTACCTTAACAACACATAGATGTTGCAATAACAAATAAATGATCGAAGACGGAAAATTACACTTATCAAGCTAGTGATTGGTACAGAGTATTTCACAATAAAAAGAAGCGCAACGAACAAGTCAATGATGTCACTTGTCTTTATAATAACCATAATTCAGAATCAAAGAATAGTAAACTTGGCCTTTGCGTTTCTTAAAAATGGAAAAATTGTTTGACATTAACACAAAACTAAACTAATGTTATTTTTTCTTTTAAATATCAAGAGATCGAGTGATTTTTTCCAAAACAAAAAAGAGTTGGCAAATCAAAGAAGACCACAACATAAGGAATACTTCTTCTCTCAATTAAAAAAACAAAAAAAAAAAAATACGTTATGCATGCATTTGAATAAGAGATGATAGAACAACATGCAATATTTTTTTGCATTTGACAGAGAAAGGTGTATAAATTAATAGATTCCTAAAACTTTGAGAATAGTTTCGAAACTCCTGAAATCCCATAACTATAAGTTCTCTAAGATGCAAAAACTCGAGCAAGAACGTGTTGACTTTGCAATTCCTCCCACACGTATATTGTACGTAGGTCTATATATATAATATAAATATATAAATAGGAAAAAAGAAGTTTGTTTGATAGAAGAACTCGGAACGGAGCGTCATCAGGTGGTATTGAGTCTTGGTATGAATTATACCATCCCCTCAGGATCTGGCATACATTATGTATGGTCCGCTAAAATAATACTCCCTCCATTCAACTCCACACTACACATTTCTTTTTTCACGTTTGCCAACGTGCGTTTTGCGTCGTAAATATAGTTCGCTACGTATTTGCAAAAATTATACGAGTTAGATATTTTTAATATACTCCTAAAGACGAATCAAACAAGATCCCACATGAATATATTTTCTCTTATGTATTAGTCGGAAATTGAAAGATTCTTCTTATTTGTGAATAGTATCGAAAAGAGAAATGTGTAGTGTGTAGTTGAATGGAGGGAGTAGATTGTTAAAAAAGTATGTGAAATGGCACCCTAGCATTATTATTATTTTCGAAATATATGTGAAAAAATAGTACTTTTTTGCCGTTTTAAAAAATTTCACAAGAATTGAGAAAATATTAAAAAAAAATTCACTAAAATTAAGCGAAATAAATGACATTTGGAAGTAGTAAAAGTAAACTTATAGCCCAATCAAATCACTTACAATAACATTTTCATATAATAATTAATGTATTGGAAAATGTAAGTCATGTAATAGCATGAAAACCTATAAAACGACAAATAAAAAGATTTTTTTTTATCTTTTCTCAAATGACAAATAGAATGAAACGAAAAGAGTATATATTGAACAACAAGTCTCATTGAAGACCGACATCTCACAAAAAGGCAGGTAGGAGGGCAAGGATTGAATTGGTTTTTCTAATTTATTTTCATTTAAAAGTGTGTAACAAGTGACATATAGGCATTGTATAGACTAAGCATTTTATTTTATAAAACAAATCAAATAAAATAAAATGCTCAAATTAGTCACTTTCTTCCAAAAGGCTTATTCACTTTATGCATGCATCTCTAATAAATGGTAGTCCTACAAATAAAAGTACACTATGCATATTGTTTTTGCATTAAGAAAGGGAAAGGTATTCCATGAATTACTCACGTATTTAACAATGCATGTTAGTGTGTAGAAATATTCAAAATTAGGGTACGAAATCGTCAAATAAAACACATTAAACGACAAAGTTTAATGATTTTTACTTGTTTAGTGTACACCATGTAACAATTTAATAAACTCTGGCAAAGTTTCGAAACTCCTCCTAGTTTCGAAACCATGACTACTAAGTTAAGGAATCTTCCATGAATTTATCTATTATAAGTATTTAATAAATCATATTTTAGTCAAATTTCACGTGAAATAGTTGCAGGTTAAATCATTATTAATAGTATGTATGGGACAGTTAAATATTGTGGGATCATAGATTCATAAAGGTTTTATAAATAAATAAATTACTTCCTTGTTCAATTGAATTCGATACATGTTTGTTCGTTTTATATTTTGGGTAAGTTTTATATTTTGGGTAAGTTCTAAAGTCGAGAGTACCAGTATACCCTCATTTTATTCATATAAATATACCCATATGAAATAAGCTTAAGGGTTATTTAGTCTAATCACTTTTTAACCCCTTACTTTATCTACTTTTTCATTGTTTTTTTGTACATTGATTACTTTTGTTAAATCTTGCTTGTACAAAAATTAAATGTATCGAATTTAAGCGAAGAGAGACAGTTAGTAATATGGGTGTTCCTTAAATAACTTATGAAGTTATTGAACTCTTTTCTTCGGTGCGTGAGGAGTACACACGCACGTGTATGTTCAGAGTAGAACTTATTCAATAAACTATTGCAAAGTTTTGAGTAAAACTAATATTATAGCATATATGCATCTAAATTCCAAAGCTAGTGTTAATTTTCAAAATATTAGGCTAATTCGCTAAAAAAAACGTAAAATTATCAATCTTGTCCAAAATTTAATCCGTGTAAAATCATATTGGAAACTAAACTAACTATACTCATATTAACCATGTAATCAAATATTCTCAATTATGAAAAGGCGAGTTCAATTCACGCAACTTTAGAAAAACTTAAACCGATGATAAAGTTATTTTTACCAATATTTGTCCTACTCACCCTAGGAGACAAAGTCTAATGAGGGATTGGTTTTATACTTTTATATATATATTCATAGCATTTAAAAATAAGGAATAATTGAATCTTTATTGTCCATTAAAAACGAAAATAAGATTATACGAACGCATAACTCCTGCAATATTGCAAAATTTACTAGTGCTAAGAGAACATAAAGATCAGAATCAATGAGAAAACGACACACATTTACCAACTAGCAGGCTAAGTGGATCGCTTTACCAAAGGAACAATCTGCTATAGTGACTTAGTGACTGTACTAATGCATAAATTCTTGTTCATATTATAAGTCTTTTTTCTGAAGGATATAATATCCGTCACAAGTTTTTAATTGGTCAAGTATCTCCTATTAGTGTAGATAAAACAAGTTTAAGGAATCATCAATGGCTGGTCTTTTTCTATTCATGAGAATAATATTTAACCCGTCAGAAAATTATGATGAATATGCCCGTCACACATGAGAATTTGTGTGTTAGTTAAAAGATCCTAAAGTACCATATGCTATAATAGGGAGTATTTGAATCTGGCCTAACATATATCCTTAACATTTCATTGACACGAAATTTGGATTTGTAGTTAGTGGAGCTGAAAAACTTAATCGAGAATTTTAATTAAACAGCTTTACGTTATTTAGCCGCGCGAATGTTTAATTTTACTTTTTTAATGCACATATAACATCGTTAATATCTTTTGTTACATATTAGTAAAAGTTCTAAGAGTTTCATATTTTTTGTTATATTCTTTTAAAACGAATCAATCAAGATCCACATTAATATATTCTCTCCCTTATATATTGGAAGAAAAATTGAATAATCTTCTTAAATACGGAGTATAAATAGTGTCCAAAAATTAAATATACGTGTTGAATTTGAATAGATGAAGTAGTTTCAAATCGAAGTATAATCTAGCCTATAAGAATTTATAGTGAAAATTGAACTTTGATGAGTAGCTAGGATTTTCACTACAAGTTGTACTTAATAACATACTTCGTATTATTTTTATGTAATCCAATAAAAGTATAGATTCCGTTTTATCTTAATATTTCCGACCACCAATAACATTGATTTAGACATTTTCCATTTGTCAAATTGCGAACTCAATGCCTTGCTTTTTTTTCCTTTTTCTTTTTTTTTTTGGGTGGGAGCTCGGATTTGTATGCCATAAGTCAAGTTATAAACTAAGAAATTTGGATATTTATATTGATTATAACCTCTTGATATTCATTGTTTAAAAGGGGTGAAAAAACAGCCACCTTTATAACTACAACGGATTAGACCGTTACGACTAATTTGGAACCAAGACAGAATTTGGTATCTAATATTGTGCTCCTATCTACAAAGAAGATATTAATGTGGAACAGATATCAGCATCAAAATCATCCTTGTGCGTGACTCCCTTTACACCAATATTAGATTGTATGAGGATTTGGATGCGCAAATTCTATTCATTTACCTTAAGAGAGTATTCTCGAGTGGGACTTAATAAAAAATGAGACTACTTCGTGTCAACTAATATCAGAGGCGTCTTAAAGTAAATAGAGGCCCGGTGCACCACAAAAAAAGGAGGCCCCAAATATGCATGTACAACTGTTCGTTACGTCAAGGTTTTTATTTAATTTCATCAATAAAGCTTGTAAATTCGGTGGCGAAAACTGGAGGCCCGGTTCCGCCGCCCATGGTTGAACAGGGCCTTAGACGCCCCTGACTAATATAAATATCGTGAACCAAATGTTCCACGGATAATAACAAGGAACACGTAACGTAACACTAAAACACGACTTATCGTACCAAAAAAAAAACACGACTTATACATTGATTGAAGAACAGAGTTATTACCTTCATTGGAATCATGCATGAGTTTTGCCATCCTATACTTCTGCAAGTTCAAGCAAAGTTTGCAGAGAAAAAAAAATTATAAATCACGAAATATAACAAAGTAATGAGTAATCATGTTAGAACATTAATGCAATACTACTGGTTTAATTTATACCTGAAGGTGGCTTTTGACATGAAAGATGGTTAATCCATCGGAATTCATAAGCTTCAATATTGCCTTAGGAGTCGCTTCTGAAAACCAAAATAACAAACAGTAAGTCTCCTGAGAGAGCGTAAGGCCATTTAACAATTAAAAGTAAAATTAAAGTTGATATGAAAACACTTACTATCGGCCCCACCAAGACGGTTAACAGATTCTACAAACTTTTCATGAAGTTCGGTAGTCCATCTAATTCGGCCTTTATTTGAATTGTTGGCTCCAGACAATGTAGAATTACCCGAATCTAGTTGATGGCTAACCTCTTGGGTTCTTTGAGCCGATTTTCCTAGCTGCGTCGAGAAGTTAAGCTCACCATGAGCCGAATCATAGGCTTTGTCACAAAACTGTGAGTAATTATGATTAATAACCCGACAAAAAATTAGAAAATATACTACTTCAAATATATTCACGACTTGGGTTCAAATTCAAGTCGTTAAGGAGATATTCGTGAGCTGGGTTCAAAACCAATCAGCATCAAAACTCGACACACAAAATATGTAACACTACTTAGAGAATAATGCTTACCCTGAAATCCTGCTTCTCATTTGAAGAAAATGACATATTTCTGCCATCTAAATCCACATAATCAAGAAGCAATTTATTTTGAAGATGTTGAGTTTGATCATTTCCCGAATAATCTCCAAAAACTCCGTTCGCATTACACGGACTATTATCATAGCATTTTTCAGAACCATAGAAATTATTTTGATTACCATAAAGCAGAGCTTTTGCAGCTGATTGCAGGGTTGCCCGCGACTGAAAATCCGATCCAATTACAGAAAACCCGTCTCTAGAACACGGGTACGTCTGCTGATAACCCGCGTTATTAATATTATTAATATTACTAATATTATTGTAATTCTTAGAACTTTGAGATGTTGAGAAAGTTGAACTGCTAATTTGGTGATCATAAGGAAGACATATATACCGGTCAATTGGACCGATACCAGGAACAACCGGTTGTGTAATCCGACTCATATTAGCTCCAGGGACCGAGTTTAGAACTCCATCACCCATGGACCATGGCTGCCTGACATTGACATACTGCGAATCGCGGGTCGCAAAATCAGTTGTACAATCATTGATAACACCATTCATTTGTTGAACTACCTGACTACCAAAGTCAACTCTTTGATGGCTCATTGTTGAATGCCTTTTAAGAAACTGAAACACCCAAAGAACCAATTTATAATTTAAAACAAAAAAACAAAGAAATTTTATCTATATCAAAATTTTCTAATCAAAATGGTTTTTTTTGTGTGACTAAATAAAATTCAAGACACTCGAAGAACACGCGTAAAAATCGACAAATTGTTTATAATCTAGTGTGAAGAATTATGGTAGAACTATTAGGGATCAAATTATGTAACAAGAGAGGATATATAACATGAAGGTATAGGCCAAAAAAACTATAGTCTTTGACAATGTTTTATGAAAGACAAGTCTTCAAAAATTAAAATATTTAGCAATTGGGTAATAATATATTTAGAAGAATCATTCTCAAGAATTTTATAAATGGAAAGTGTGAATATATTATAAATACTTTGTAATAATAAGAAAATAAATGGAAGATACAGATAAGAAAACACAAGGAATATAGGGTGGCAGAGTATAACATTTTAAAGTTTATTTTTATTTATTTATTTATATTTGTGTTGGAAGGTCGAAGAATCTATTCAGGGGGTAACATAACTTGTGATAAAAGTGGTATAATAGATACTAGTAGCATAAATTCACTTCTAAATATGACCTTTTAATTATGCCGTTTTTGGAATATGTATCATTGGATTATTGCTCCCCTTATGCATGGATGAGAATTCATAATATCTTTTCTACGAGACGATAGTTACCTTAACCGATAAAGTTATGGTTGTGAACTTCGTTCTGGTATTCATAGCCTAGGTTCAAATCACATTGTAATATATATTACCCTCTTGACCTAGGTAGCATCAAAATGGACACGGATACGAAACAGACATGTGACTAAATAGCATATCTTAAAAATTGAGAAAAGTAGTAGATTTTTCCATTCGACTATTTTAATATGTTGTCTACTAAATAACACACACAAAATAATACTCGTAACTAATTAGTCAATATGAATATGCATGTAAAATAGAAAACCGACTACTTTGTCATTTAACGAAGAAGGGCATTGGCTCAAATTGTTAATTTTTCACTCGTAACAATTAAAATAAATAGGTCTCCATTCATTCTACCATATTATTTTTATACCTTTTCACGACATTTTGAGCATGTTTTATTATACCTATGTATAGTTGTCTAAAAATAAATATCATATTGGAAAAGAATATTATGTAAAATAATGTATGTATGTTAAAATCATGGTATACATTTTTATAGGAGTACTTCTTTAATATATTATGGTTCAAAGTTTTAGAATTTTGACCTTAAAAGTGAAATGAAAATAATGAAAATGAAACGAGGAGTATAGTAATGACGTTTTGCACGGCAATAGTAGCACGACAACGAATATTACCATCTTACACTAAATTAGTGTTTAGACATACCATTAAACACACTGGATATAAATAAGGGCATGCATTAGCTAATAACAAATGAGTACATTAACTAAATAAAAAAACTAATAATTATATTAATTTATTTCATTTAATTGTTATTTTTTCATTAAAATTAATATTTTCATCTATTATATTAGTCTTACTAAATTCTAAACTATAATCTTTTACTTAAAATAGAAATTAAATTTATATAAAACTATAAATTATTAGATATGTTATTGATGGTATTATATGAGAATGCCTTGACTCATGCCACATCTAAAACAAAATTATAAACAGTTTTTATTACTTTCGTAACAAACAAATTGAGAGAATTTATAAATTGAGATCACTAGCTTTGTGGTATAATTTTTTTTTAAAAAAAAAATACACTTCAACACGCTACTCAAATTTTTCGAAGTAATTTTCAGTTTCAACTTTTTATTTCTCAAAGAAAAATGCAATGACGAGAAAAATGAACAACTCTATATGTCATGCATTATGAACCGAGTCTTATTTTTATTGGGCTAGTCTTACGTAAAAAGCCCATCTTTACAACAATTTTTATTTTAAAAGCTTCTATGCTTTGGGCCCTTCGAGTTCAATAATCTAATGGGCCACAAGAGATGTATTGCTACACTTGGCCCACCAAGAGAGTGCAAAGCTTTAAGACGATGAAACGGGCTGGTTGTTCTCCGAATGTCGATGGTCAAAAGTGTGTACCAATTAAACTTTCGTCGACATCATTTGTTTACCTATTTTATTTATAAGTGTTTTATTATTTAATTTATTTATTTTCTATATTAGAATAAATTTAAAGGGTAATTTGATCATCCGCATAACCTATTGTCTACTTGTCAGTCATAATATTTACCCACAACGACTAATTCTCATTTACGTCTGGTATAATTGTCTTAACTCTTAAGTTTAAGACTTGTCAAATATTCTTACGTAGGATAAATATGACAAAAGCATAAACGCATAATGTATAGAGAAAAAAAAAAAGATTTGTTCTATATCTCCATGAGAGCTATCCTTGACGTGTTTTAATATTTAGACGGATACGTACCTCCGTCTTAAGGAAGACTAGCTTACGCACAAATGTCCCTCTTATCTTCTTTTGATCTTTATTATATGCCAAAAAAAGATAAACAAACGAATGATCAGAGCATAAGATTAGTATTACTGTATGACTACCATTTTCGTGTATCCAATTAACTCGTTTGATTCTGACACGACATCTACGTTTTTCTTAACTATGACACTTCAATATCATTTGTCAAATTGGTCATTTTGACAATATTATTAAGTCGACCATAATCGACTACTCTCTTCATTCGAGACCAAAGGTTACATCGAATTTTTGTAACTATTTATGATTGTAGAAATTTTTTGGTATTATCTGTAATTTATAAGTAGAAAATATAATCATTTGAGATCTTATTTGATTCGTAGTCATAAATTTTTTTATAATTTTTATTAATGTGTAATTAAAGATATTCAAGTTGCAAAACACGCCTCGATTTTGGTGTGGATTATACGGACTAGGGAGTATTAAACTTTTATACATATGATATTACTTCTACCCGTAACGTGACGTTTCTCGTTCCCCTATCACTCTTTCACACCTTTTTAAATTATTCAATGAGTAAATTTTTTAAAATCAAAATATGGCTACTTCGTTCTTATAAGTCTACAGCATCTCATTTTATTTTTGTAATTTGCCATGGCAACTTTTTCAACAATGCTTATAATCTCTCTTGTCTTCTCCCTAAATGTTTTTCAAAATTTTCCCAAATATTATGAATAAACATATAAAAATCATAAAAAGCGGAAATATATAGGAATTAGGAAATACAGAGTATGATATATATCAGAAACTGGCTTGCTGATGACATTCAATATAAATAACTAGGTTAAATAAATGTTTGTCATCTTGAAATATTGGTTATGTTGTTCGCGGAAAATGATTATGTATCTGATGTATTAACATGTACCTTTTAATTTTTGAGTTTACATGTATTATTACTGAGTATTTAAAATTTACAGGTTATATAATAATTTTTTGATGGAAGAACTCCAAATTAATTGAATTTATAAGTATAGTTTGTTAGCAATGTTGTATTTTTGTTAGCTTAATTAATGTTTAAGTGAACAAACTTAAAAACTTTTATAAAAGCTCACATTCTTTAAAATAAAACTCAAAAAATTTATTATAAAATTCAAAAAACATACAATAAGATGTACTCATTCTGATCATCTGATGTACAGTATAATTTATGAACTGGTTTTTCGCATGCAAAGCTATAATTGCAGAATTAGAAAAAAATGTTTACGATATTCTAGAAAATATTTAAAATGTGGTAAATACTATGCAGAAGTCACATGTCTTCAATTTTTTTGTGGTCTAAACAAAAATGTACAAAAATGTAACCAAATAGAGAAACAAGAAAACAGTTTTCAAAATTTACCCATTAATGTCAAAAACCAGAATTTACTGCAACACAAGTTACAGAACTACAGAAGTGACAGAACTCCATACTTTCCTTATTTTAACGTACACTGTAATAGTTTATATATATAAGTGAGATCATACACCATCTTTATTATTATTGTCGTGTACACTTTATAAATACAACCCTAGTAATTCTTTGTTTATGCCATCTTACTATTCCTGGCCTCTGTTGGGATTTTTATTCCAAAACAGTAAAAGTAAGAGACATTGTCATATCATTTACATTGGATTAAAGGCTTAAAACCCATAAAGACAAGTGTGGCTCTTTGCTTCACCTGGGGACTGAATAAAGAATAGTGAATACCATGCCAAATTGTCCTACAAATCTTTCTAAGTTAATTCAATTCAAACTGTTTTTTAAATATGATGAAGGAATCCGCAGTTGTTACCTATGATGTATACGGGGTAAACTGTAAAGCATAGTGAGTGATAGGCTCAAAGTCTAGATGACATAATCTCATGCCATAAATAACCTCCCACATATATTTTTGCCAATACTTGAACATGAGACCCTCAAGTTGGTAATTGAATTCAGGAGTTGAATTACAAGTGAATGTACAATGAATGTTATAACGGTTTTTCCCAAAACGTGTGTCTTAAGGGCACACATTAATAAGCAAAATAGGGAAGAATTTACAAGATAATCTCATCAATCCGATGTTATAAATGTGAAGATAATTTTTTTATCTGAGTTTTCATGGTCAAAGTTCAGAACTATGACCTTAATATAAATGAGACAAATTAATAAATTATCATGATAGTATCTACATTTGTTAAAAAAAATCCACAAAATAATTTTTGAATGGAAAAAAATGGTATTTATATTGGAAAAAGTTGAGTAAAAATATATTATCTTTAAAATGATCAAAGTGAAGATTATTTGATAAAAGAAGTTAGAAATAAATATTACGATGTATTGGGACTATCCCATATTTATGAGTAGGCATTGGAAAGACGCTTCATAATTACCGTCATTTATAGCGGTAAAATGAAGAGCCTTGGTTATGGTTATATAAACCATTGTAATCTCATTGTAATCCTCATCATGGCTCTTCCCTGTTCGAGAAGGCTCTGATACCATGATAAGATTTTAGATATTGATATTGTTATTTGTTTTGTGAATTGCTTGTTGATTTTATTATGATGAGGATTACAATGAGATTACAATGGTTTATATAACCATAACCAAGGCTCTTCATATTACCGCTATAAATGACGGTAATAATGAAACGTCTTTCCAATGCCTACTCATAAATATGGGATAGTCCCAATACATCGTAATAATAAACCAAATCATAAAAAAATAACAGTTACAGTTAAAATATATAGAATACTGTTCTTTTGTATTTCTTGAGAACGGATCCTCTGTTTCATTTGTATACAACAAGATTGTTTCATAGGATAGTAGGAGTAAATCTTTGTGCCAAGTGCCATGAACATTTAAGAATGTGCATGGTGTTTTCTGTAACAGTAAGTAACACTCACATAGGTAGATAAGATAAGTCAAGTAACACCCATATGGATAAATAAGACAAAAATTAGAGTGCCTATAGAGTAAAAACTGTCTTGTTTTTATCTATTCATATGATTTTATTTGACCCGTCACTTGATATCTCACAAATGAGAATTTAATTTCCTGTAAATAGAAAATGAGACACTCGATGTTTTGCAGGTAAAATAGCTAGATTAATCAATCATTCCGGACAGGACCAACCTATCTTATTCATTCCTATTCGTAGGTGTTTTATCTCAAATTATGTTCTATGAAAGTATGAAAGTGGTCTATTCATGCAACGCGTGTGGAGATTGATGTTGCTTAAGTATGGTGATTAAAGCTGCAATGGCAAAAGACTTGGACTGTTGAGAATATTCCTTTTTTCTCTTCATATGTTATTTGATAGATCATGCAAGAAATCTTCCATTTGATCAAATTACATGTAAAAGAAACTTTGTTTTTCTTTCGTGATTACTGATTAGATGGGTCCTCACTGAAAATTGTTTGGCTTAGGCTATTATGGTCAAACTAATTCTGCTTATAATGTTTGTATAGTGCACCTTTCTTTTTATCAGAATTTTTAGATTCTGTTTCACTTAACATAAAGCAACGTCTTTAATTATCTATGTTTACATAGTGTAGAATAATTATGTGGGACGACGAAAACTAAAATGTTACTAAAAGTAGAGGGTAACCGACTACTCGGTATTAAAAAAGTTACTCCGTATGTTAATAAGCTGATATTAGGGCACTGTTTAGAAAAACTAGCAAAAAACAGAGATAATTGAAACCTAAAATATGTCTTTACAATAAATTATTGTAAGATAATTTTACACTAGAATATATAGGGTCGTCTTTTTTTCTGGAGTTATAACATTTTAGTAACCTGATTTAGTTGTCAAATTTCATAATCTCCTAGATAATAAATGTAATTTGAGTCAAATCAACTACTTATGCACCAACGTTGGATAAGAACTAAGTAAGAAACATGATGAGATCACTATGGCATAGACGCATAGTGATTACTTTTAGCCAATCAGAATGAAAGTGTCGCTAGTGATTTCTCACAACTCCTCTTCGAGAGTCTCACTTGCTCTCTCCCTTGTAAAGGAAAGGTGACAAGCTTGTGACGGAAATTATCGTCACAAATGAGAACTTCTGTAAAAGTGAAATATCAGCAGTGATGGTGGCACAAATCTTTTAGACGAATCATGTTTTACTTAGCTGATTTCGGCCAATCAAGAAATATATACCTCTATAGTGATTCGGTGAAGACAAAAAATAACAAAACAAATTACAACAAAATTGAAACACAAATTCTTATTTAAGACGGGGGTATCCGTCTTAACCTTAAGACGGATACCATATTCTCTCACAAAATACCCATCAAGGGTGAGTGAAGAAGCACATGTGGGGTGTCCACCTTGTTCCCTCTACCCATTTCCTCTCACAAAATACCCGTTGCAAGATCCGACCCGTCTTAAGCAAGACCTACTGAAATTGAAAATGGCCTTGTACTGTACTTTTGGATTTTTTTACTATGCCACCTTGCCACTAAATCAATATCAACGAAGATAAATGTTGCTAATTTAACTGGTAAAGTTATGAGAGATTGTTATACTCAATTAATCATAACAAGGGTTTAATTTAAATCTTGTAGCATTAAATTTATCCTCATGGCTCCCATTACACTGACATAAACAAGAATATTTATGAGTCGTGAAACCAAGAGTTATCTTCAATCCAAAGTGGTATATCATGAACTCTTTGAATGCAACAAAACAATTCTAAGGGGGTGTTTGGTTGGAGGTTTTGGAATGGATTGGAATGGATTCAATCCATTCTAGTGTTTGGTTGTAGGCTTTTGGAATGGAGTTAGATACCTAATGGATTCTAACTCCATTCCAACCCCTTGAAATCTCATACCCATATTTACACCCAAGATTCTAACT
This sequence comes from Heliosperma pusillum, assembly GCA_022085475.1. Classification (NCBI taxonomy): domain Eukaryota; kingdom Viridiplantae; phylum Streptophyta; class Magnoliopsida; order Caryophyllales; family Caryophyllaceae; genus Heliosperma; species Heliosperma pusillum. Next base: position 79,919 of record JAIUZE010005236.1, read on the forward strand.
CCATTCCAACTTATTACTATAGTATATCCATTCCACGACTCAACCAAACACTTATGAACAAGTATGGGGTTCTAACTCCATACCTCTATGATATTAGAATCCATTCCAATCCATTCCAATACGTTGAACCAAACGCCCCCTAAGTGTATGTAGTTTTTCTCGTGTAGGGTTGTTTTATATTGTTATACGGAATAGTATGAATAGTATAAAATGAATACACAATCACGAAAATTATAGATGTTGACTTAACTGAAAAACAAAAAGCGAAAAAAATAAGGTTAAAAGAACTTGTATTACACAAATTTGTGAAGAGGCATAGGAATGAGTAGTAAGTTAAATACTTGTATGAATATATAGTTCCTAATTTTTTTTAGGAAATTAATTCCTACTAGTTTTACACCCGTGCAAAAAATGCACGGATCATAATAGTCGTTGTTATCCTAAGATACATGTGTATATAAATTGTGTGTCATTAAGTGTTCAATTTCGTGAGTCTGTGACAATATAAATTGGTCAAAATATAGTGAATTGGTCCTCTTATTCAAATGTTAAATCTATACTCTGGTTTATTGCGTTTGTAATAATACAGTATTATAAGACGAAATTTGGGAAAATTTGAATTAATATTTTTCGTTTTTACTTTTGCATTAATAATTTTCGTTTTTTTTTCAAGTAAATACTTCTGCTTTTGTCAGATTTTGTTTAGTTCAAGTAAATACTTCTGCATTAATATTTTTTGTTTTTACTTGTTATCATTTTTTTGGTAGTTTATGTCATTTTTCATTTTTCTATTTATTAGTTTTAAGCCCGTGCAAAATTGCACGAGTATTATTTAAAGATTATGTTATAATGTTTATAGTCTAAGATAACCGTAAGAAAGAATTAAGATTTTACTTAAATCAATATTATAAGTTAAGGGTCAAATTCATAATTAAGTACTTAATAGTTATTTCGTAAAAGTTAAAAAGGACAAACTTATTTCTATAAGTTAATTGTTGTAAAAAAAACTTAAGAAAATGACATTAATGTCGACCCGTGCAATCACACGGGCATTAAATCTAGTTTATGATCTAGATAACTTTCATGTCTTAAATGAACAAACTAATAGAATGTGATATTTTTGGAACGGAATTTTCAATGTACAAATAAAAATCAATTCAAATTTTATTTACTTTAATAAATGATATTAGTGAAAAGTAAAGGTAAATAAATGACTGAGATGGAGGAAGTAAAACTTAGACCGAAAACAAATTTTTTTTATTTTTTATTATTTAACATTTAGTATATGTTTAATAACTTATTAATTTATAACATTGACAAATTTATTTTTGTCATGTCCAAGTAACCAACATTTATCTTACTCACATTAAAAGAAAAATATCTCAATTACATTATGTTTAAAAAGAATTAACCCAAATTTGGAGATAGATTTGGCCTCCAATAAATATTTGATATTTGATTTTATATTAGAAAAAAAATTAGTATACAACAAAACCCAACCCAAAAGGTCTTATGAATCTCAATTAAAATATCAACCCAAAAATATAAATTTAAGATAAAACCCCTAAAATTTGATCTCCCATCCGCCGACCCCCTCTATCAATTTCTCTTTTTCATTTTTCCCTTCCTAATTTCCTATACCCTAAACGTCTCACCTCAGTCACATATTTTGCCCCTCTCATCAGTCCTTCTCACCTGACTCCCTTATACTCTATTTACATCCTAAATGCCTAAAATATGTATTGACCATAATAAAAGAAAAATCTCCCTTTAATTTTCCTCACATCTTCAATTTGCATCAATATATATTCTCTATAAGACCCTCTATATGCGAATTTAATGGATTTCATGTAAGTATTAGAGTGATATAATCTGAAAAAATTTATGCAAGTATAATCCGAAGCTTATATATGGATTTTTTTAATATGAACTTGGATGTATTTCAATTGCATATTTTTTTAATTAAACTTTTTTTATGTAAATATATTTTTCGTTATATGATCTATTGTACTATTTGTTATGTTTTGTTAATAGTTATATAATTATTATGGTGCTTTGAAAAAAAATCACTTAAGTTTGAAAAGATTCATCAGTATTTTTTTTTTGGCCGAAATTCCAGCTGTTCAGTTTTTTTGTTGAGAAAATCATTTTTTTATGTTCCATTATAATTATTATAATTATTATTGTGAGATTATAGTTAAATTTAGTAGCTAACATATTCCTGAAGAATAAGCTAGATTTAATGGTTTGTGTTTCATCGGTAGATTATTAATAAATCAGAAAAACTAATGCAAAGTCGATATTAATAATTAATTCCATTATTTTTTTCATTATTTTTTTTCAGAAAAATTAATGCAAAGTCATTATTTTTTTCAGAAAAACTAATGCAAAATCGATAATTAATAAACTAATGCAAAGTCCAAAAACATTTGAAGAACATAGTCTAAATAAATCAGAAAAAAAGAAGAGGAGAGAGGGTAATTAAAGTTTTTGTTTTGCTGTGGGGCCCACTAATCCTGAAATCTAGCAGCCAATAGGAAGGCTCTAAATGTTTCAGGATTAGTATATAGTAGATTGATTCGCATAGATTCTCGAAAAGAATGTCCTAAATTAAGACGATATTTTATAACCAATTTAATTAAAATACATATAAAAGGATGATTCTGAGACGTCTTAATTTAAGACGATTTTAAGCAAGGTCTACTGATTTATTCTTATTTATAAGTCAAATATAGTTAACTGGTATCGATAAGCACATCTTAAACTTCTTAGGCTTACACAGAAGACATAAGTCGTCACTCAGTAAGTTAATCCAGTCAAATAGGAAATAGCCAAAGCCACTAATAAAGCAAATAAGCATAAGACTCTTAACAAAAGATATAACTTTGGAAATTAGATAATCCGACAAAATCTACCTAAGATACAACAAAAAGGCAAAAAAAAATCCATTATTCTTAGTTTTACACTTATTATAAGTAGTAATAAAAAAATTTAAATATATACTCCGTAGGTAACAACATGTAAAAAAGTTGTATTACTAAGTTAAATATGACAAAGTAAATGTTTTATCATTAAATACGACAAAATCTACCCCAATGACATTATCTCTTACTCCCTCCATCCCGGCCAATTATTGTCCTATTCCTTTTTAGGGTGTCTCGGTGTATTGTTGTCCTTTCTATATTAGATAGGTTTTTTATAAGTAATTTGATCATCCAATGGGACTATTGTCCACTTGTCATCCACTAAGTTAAACTACAAATGGTCATCCACTCTTTGCTTGGTCTTTGTGCCAAAATGAAAAAACAATAATAATTGTGTCAAAAGTAAAGGTAAACAAATGACCGGGACGGAGAAGTATTTTTTAGACAACCTTTATTAACATGGTATTTTGTGATCGTTAGGCTCATGAATTAATATTATATATCCTTACCTTGCAAAATTAATCGGATTAAACCCTTCTTTTAGACTTAGTATTATTGAATTTTTCCGAACTAAACTTAAACTTACAAATTCAGTCGAGTTTTGACTTGGGTATCCACTAACGACTTTAGTGGTTATTATTTGTTGGTCTTATAATAATACGAGGTACATTGGGTGATTAAGCTCCTTAAACAAATAAATTAAGGATTAATACTAAATTGGCAAACTACACACTATGACCATAGAAAAGCTGATCTTCTGTTTTCTCTGACAAACACACACTCTCACACACCCCCACTCCAATAATCACACAAACAGAAGATACTCTTTACTCTTATTTTTTCAGTAGGTCTTACTTAATACGGGTCGGATCTTGCAACGGGTATTTTGTGAGAGAAAATGGGTAGAAGGGACAAGGTGGGCACCCCATGTGCTCTCCACTCACCCTTGATGGGTATTTTGTGAGAGAATATGGTATCCGTCTTAAGCTTAGGACGGATACCTCCGTCTTAAATAAAAATTTGTGTTATTTTTTAACCATTATTACCAAATTTACTCACTTCTCTTTTGCCCATACATTTACAAGACCTCTTCACACTTCCTAAAGAGTACTATCCTATAGTTTCACTAATTAAAATATTGCAAATTGGAATGAGTTGACATAAAGTAAGAATAGTCTTTTTTTTAGACGGATATATTTGTCTTAGGAGCAGAATTATCGAAGTAATATCTGTATCTCATTTGTATAGATATGACAAGACTTTTGTTAATATTTTGGCATTCTACTTTTATTTTATTTATTTGATTGAACCCCTTTTAAATTTGTACGGACATTCTTATTTTAAATAAGAATTTGTGTTTAAAGAATGACATTCTACATAGTATTCTCTCCATCACAATAATTTGTTTGCTTTTAATTAAAATATACTCACAATAAATATAAAAGACAAGCAAATGAATGGGGTGGAGAGAGTATTTGAGAGCAATTTTGTTGCTTTACCCCGTAACTTTGCTCTATCCGTACAAATATACACAGATATGTGTGAAAATTAATTGTCTCATGTAACAATTTTACCCCATGGCCTGGACTTACACATAATTCATTATAATTTTGGTGAAAATTTATCAGAAAATAAATTGTTACGTGATGAGAATATGAGATCACTCATAATCATATTTTCCCTTTATAACTGTGTTTTTTAGTACAAATTAGTGAAATCACTACGTAAGGTTGTGATTTTAACTTTGATCTTACGTGAACTCATCACACCCCGACATTACAAATAAATATAAGTAGATAACAAAGCAAAATTCGGATTAAATTTTCTTCACCGTGACAAGTACTAATATGGCGCTAAACATGGTGAAATTGAACCAGCTCGAATGATTCCGCCCAAATAATTAAACTGGTCAATACCCAAACAAAGGAGCGAAGGACCCATAACTTGTAAACCCATTGACCCTCTCCAGCCCAACCGCATATATATTGTCGCATATTTACCATTATCTCTAAATAACTTGATGACAACATGTAAATTGCAAAGAAAATATACTTGTGTGTTTTGTTATGTTTGATAATAAACCTCTTTACAATCTTATATACTTGAGTTTCTTGTCACGTGGAAGAAAATTAGAAATCAATCGGGCTAAGAAAAGTACCAACAAATTGATACTCCCTGCATTCAACTCCACATTACACATTTTTTTTTTGGACACAATTCACAAGTAAGAAGAATCTTTCAATTTTCGGCTAATACATAAGAGAAAATATATTCATGTGAGATCTTGTTTGATTCGTCTTTAGGAGTACATTAAAAATATCTAACTCGTATAATTTTTGCAAATACGTAGCGAACTATATTTACGACGCAAAACGCGCGTTAGCAAACGTGAAAAAGCAAATGTGTAGTGTGGAGTTGAATGGAGGGAATATTTACTAAATAATTCTATCTTAAAGTCGTAAATATCATAATACTCGCTCTCAAATGGCAGCGTGTGGATCATAATATCTGGAATGACCCGAATGAGACCAATCCAACCTAAGTTCTTGCAAAATTAAAATAGCACCTTGAACAAACCTGACCCACACTCGACCGAGTTGATTAGTTCGACAGGTGATGTAACTGTTTCGATCATCAAATTGGGTAACCGACTATCAATTTAATTCTCGGGTCTTCAATTTGAAACTAGGGAAACGCAACGACATCAGTACCAAAATGAAATTAGACCAACTCTGATGGTGCAATATAATCTAATGGTTAAGACATGGATAAAATTTGTACGAATCTGAGGTTCATCTTATCCCAAAAGCACATCTTTCATTACTTGAGATCATGCCTTCTTAATTTCGAGGCTGTCACCCTCACTCACCCTATTAAAGATGACGGTGACCATGACGTATGATCTGCAGGCTGTCACATATACTATGTTGAAAGTATTATGTTACGAGCGTGTGTTTCCTCCTAGAAAAAAAAGAAGTAAAATTAGGCCAACTTTAAAACAAAACTGCAGTAATAGCCAGTGAAAAAGCAAGTGAGAGAGGTCTCTCACGATCACAAGCGAGATTTGTTGTAAAAATAATAATTGTACTACGTACAAGAATATCTAAATAAATAAATAAATTAAATAATAAAAATAGAAAAGAAAGTAAAAGATTTGCCCCATGTCTCACCCCAAAAATGTTTGGCCATTGTTTGACATAGAAAGACTGTAAACTGAGAGTTATGATGGGCATGGCCCAGTCTCAGTCTCTCATGTCTACTTTACACTTCTCCCAACTAAAAAGCCAACTCTTTGTGCTCTCAATCCCACACCTCTCATTTCCATCTCATTCTTCTCTCTACCAAACTAATAAACACTTTGCAAATTTATTATAATCATGGATATATTCTAGTAAATAAACATTACATCATCATATAATAATAATATTAATATTAATACTAAAAAATGGGCTCAAATTACTTGACCACCATTGAAGGGTTATCTACAACAAAAGGGTCTTCATCAGATTCTTTGAATGGTTTAAAATTTGGTCAAAAAATATATTTTGAAGATGTGGGTGTTGGAGTATCAGGAAAATCAGGAAATGGGTCTAAAAAAAATGGTAAAGGTGTGTCTCATAATGGGCAACCACCAAGGTGTCAAGTTGAAGGATGCAATGTAGATCTTAGTGATGCTAAAGCTTATTATTCAAGGCATAAAGTTTGTGGAATGCACTCTAAATCACCTCTTGTTATTGTTAATGGTCTTGAACAAAGATTTTGTCAACAGTGTAGCAGGTTGGTTTTGATTCTTGTTTTTATATTTTCATTTTAATGCTGACGGGTTTTGAAGTCCGTGTTATTATGATGGTACTTATGGGTGTCATACTAAATTGGTTAAGTTGATTATGTCTAATGCTAACGAGTTTTGAACACAGTCTTTATTGGTATCACACATTCACACCCAAGTTAGTTACTTGATTATGTTATTTTAATTTCTTGTTTTACAATTTAATGCTGACGGGTTTTGAACTCACTGAGCTATGGTTCTCATGGGTATCACATCAAGCTGATTACTTGATTATGTCATTTTGATTTATGTCCTACATGTTAATAATGCTGACGGGTTTTGAACTTAGGGTTATGGTCCTTATTGATATTACACCGCAATTTTGTTACTTGGTTGTTACATTTTCATTCTTGTTATACACCTGAAGTTGGTTACTTGATCATTAGGGGGCGAAATTTTTTTTGGAGACGAACGATTAAATATATAAGATAGACTAAAACATTTTTGAAAATTTTAACTAAAACTTCGAAACTTTCATATGTCGGGGGCCACCGCCCCTGCTAGCCCCCCTAGATCCACCACTGTACTTGATTATATCAGTTGAATTCCTGTGTCACATTTTAAGGCTACGAGTTTCGAGCCCATATTTATGGTCCTTATGGATACCAGTGACATACCACCATTTTAATGCTCCTGATTAGTAGGAGTACTTGATGATGGACATGGTACATTTGTGTTTATTGTAGTTTAGCAGGTTATTAATGTTGGGACTGTCACTTTCTGCTATCTACAAATTTGTGCTCTAATACTATAAATTACACAACAAGTTTTAGTTTTGGTGGTTAAGTGGGGACTAAAGGATGTAAGTAAATTAATTTGGATATTGATTTTGATAGTTATTGGTGAGACCATTTGTTTTTCTTAATTTAATATTGCATTTTGGTTGACTAATTAGCTGGATAAGATTAATTAAGCATGTGTTGTATTTTTTCCCCCATAATGCAGGAAGTTAGGTTGTAGTAGCATTGTAGCAATTATGCTTGGACTGTACCTTATTTTTGTCTTATGTTTATAATCATAGTCATTAGGGCTAGTACTCGGGACTTGAGTTTGAATATCGTCTACATCTAAACTGTATGCCGTTGTGAGTCATTTTAGACTTTTACACAACAAGGCACACAAACGGCCAAACGGGTAGGCATTAGGACGAGTTTTTCTGATTAGTGGACATTTGTAGGGGTATCTATGTAGCCAATGTAGGGGGAGTCGATTAGTGGACATTTGTGACTGTGAAGTGTGAAGTAGGATAGATATTGTCATTATTACTTAGTCCAATGTGCAAATTATACCACTGAGCCCGACTATCGGACTATGCACAAGTCAAGTGAGACTCCATTCTAAAGCATATCGGTTATAAAAAGAGTAGCCCGCGAGCTTATAAACTAGGCTTCTCCCTCTTACTTCTACTGATATAGGATGACAATCAACATGCGATTGGGAAAAAAACTAACAAGTCATAAGTAGTTTTGACTATAGAGAGCGGTTGGATTGTACGTGATTACATTGACAATGTGGTAATGGATCCTAGATCCAGGGATAAGATGAGAAATGTAGGCTGCCGGGACAAATGAGAAGGACAGGGGTGTTTTAAGCGATCTTTTGATGTTATAGCGATAACTTGATGTGACACTCCTTTACATATCACACCGTGCTCTGTCCCTTTACCCCGCGTATCTCTAGTCAACGGGATCGTGGTATTGCGATTGTGATTACGTTTTGGCGATCAATTCCAGGCGATCTTCTTCATTTCTATTCTTAAAGCATTATTGTAGCACTTTAAGTTATGGAGTTCTTCATCAAGTGTAAATTCGCAAGTCTAGGCATCTAGCACAACTTCCCTTTTTGAACTTTTACTATGAAATCCAAAGAAAAAGAAAGTATGTTGGTAGGTAACTATATGAGCTACTGGTTAGTGTCAATTTTGATAATGAAGCTTCATTTTTAAGTGCTTAGAAGATATAACTTTAATTCTGCTCTATTTTTCTTTTTTTTCTGAACTCAATTTGAATTCACCCGGAAACCGTGTCTTGCTCCAGCTACACTTTCTGAGATATACCTAATCTGAACTCTGTAGATGTTGTTGTAATTACAATGTTTGAAACAACCAATACTTACAAAGTTTAGTATCTCCATTTTTTTTTCCTGAATTTAAAAATTTTTGTAGTCAAAGTTCTCAGTTTTTACCATTAATTTATCCAAGTGTATGTAAAGATGCATTACGAAGTGTACAGTATTATAATAAAACAGGTGTAGGTAAAGTAAAGCATGAGAAAATATTGGTAAAAATCGACATTATTTGACCAGCAAAGTAAAATGGGGACAATATATATTCGATCAAGTATGAACTTCATAGTGTTGGCAATGCTCCATATGCAGCATACCATACACTTGGGGCGAGACTATTTGATGTTCTCTTAAGTCTTTGATTGCCATGATTGAATCTCCTGCTGCAATGCTTAACGACTTAACGTAACTACGTAAGTCGTCATGAACCTTGTGATCAGTATTTATGTGTTTTCTTTCACAAGCCTTCTTATCAAGTATGGTAGATGTAGATGCTTACTAGTATAAGGGTCATGTTTGCACATCTCAAGTTACTGATTACCGTGCTGCACAAAACAGATCGGCAAAATCTCATTTTAGACGGGTCTTTTCCGTCTGAAATTAATGTCTCCATTTTTGTAGTAAAAAGTGATCATTTAATGATAAAATGTTACCGTTAAAGTTACAGCTAAAATTGTCCACATTTTATTTGAAAATTTTTCTGGTAACTTTTTATTAAAAATTGGTCTCATTTATCCGTCTTAATTCGAGACGAAAAATGCCCGTCTCAAGGGAGACTTGCTGAGACAGATTTATTTTGCTCATACATTCATTAATCAATTAAGTAGGAATATTGAAGTACCAGGATCTTCTTGTCTCTTACCAAATGTTGTGCTCTTTGGCATCATGTAACTCAGGTTTCATCAGCTTCCTGAGTTTGACCAAGGAAAGCGAAGCTGCCGTAGACGTCTTGCTGGCCATAATGAGCGTCGGAGGAAACCTCCTCCTGGATCTCTCTTATCAACCCGGTTTGGGCGCCTCTCTTCATCCCTTTTCGGTGGTGAGGTTTCATAGCTTTCTGGTATTCCATGTAAATTCAGCATCATTTTGCCTCTAAAAGTCAAATGGAGACAATTTAATGTAAATGAAATGTGGGAGGGACTAGGGAATACTACGTATCGATTCAGCTGAAGATGTGGTTTTTTATTAACTAAGAAATTTATAATATACCATTGCAGATAGCACCACCAGAAGCGGATTCTTGCTGGACTTCTCTTCATATTCAAGGAATTCTGAAAGGGAATTATGGCCGGGTTCTAAGACTTCTGAGGCAGTATCTGGAATCCAGTCATCCTCCTTGGGAAAGTTTCATCACAATCTGTGGCCAGGTGATACATTTTACTATGTATCTGTGAACTTATCAAAGCCTTTTTACGGGCCTCGAGTAGACCTTGAAACACTGACCAGCCGTAAGCCTGTAAGTGACCAAATGTGCGTAAAATTACCCGAGACCTGAAACAAATAACTAATAAAAAAGGGGTTTTAAACCTGAGTGATCCGATCCTATTGAAGTTGGCCCAAACTTTAATGGATGTGATGTTGACTCGAATTGAAATGACCTATCCTAAACCGTAGTGATTTAGGGTAACCCGAAAACGGCTACTTTAAAATCACATGGCTATACGCTTATACCTAACTTACATTTATTACTATAGCTACATAACAAATAGACCCGACCAGAATAACCCGACCCAACACCCGAACTTAGGACCCGGATTTGTCTCAAACCCTAATGGACCTGGCCTAGATGACAGGCTCGAATGTTTATTGTTGGAAACTCACCGTTATCTCTAAATAACTTGATAATAACCAACCCGAGAATGACCTGATCGAGTCCCGGATTCTGTTGACCAGGCCCATTTGTCAGGTCTAACAAGTGACAAAAGCCATCATGAAAACTGCCAAGTAAATGATGACTGAGAGATGAATGACCTAACCCATAGCCACATGACTTGAATAGACTCAACCTTATCAAAAGAGCATGAGTTATCCTAAATTACCCTATTCAAACTGACCCATTGGCGAGGGCCGAGGCGTAACTGCAAGATTATGATGGCTTAAAAGCAAGCAATGTGCTAGCTTGTATAGTAATATCGTCTCTTAATTTTCATCATCTTTTTATCTGCAGGCAATTCCGAAAATCCCCCTTCAGAGATGTATCTGCAAAGTTCAGCGGGTGGGAGTAGCTTTCCCATCCCTTCCGGAGAATGTATCACAGGGGTCTCTTCGGACTCAACCTGTGCTCTCTCTCTTCTGTCAAATCAAACATGGGGCTCCAGTAATGGTGCATCAGATACCGGACTAGGTAACTTGATGAACCACGGAGGACCACCCGTGTCTCAACACACCTCGACTCAGACCGTCACTGTCGCACACTTACCCAACATCCATGAAGCCGATATAGGCTTACATGGTGCGTCATCTGATCATCTGGGACCCGGTCAGTTCTCACATCCTCTCAATAGTGATCATCTATTCATGGAGCAGGTCCATGGCGGACGCCACTATATGGAAGTCGATCACTCTAATGGTTACAGCTCAGCCTCCGCCAGTCAAGTGCACTGGTCACTCTGACTGGTTAACTCTGGTTTGTTGATGTTGCTAGGCTTTGGCCTTGTTCTCTTTTCGTAGCCTGGACGTACTCTGGCATGTAATAATCGGAGACTTTTTTCTGTTTCGAATGTGTATGTATGTCTGCAGGACTGAACTGATCACGTGTCTTGCACGTTGTCGTACTCTATTTCCCGGTTTTATGAACAGTTTCGTATGTGTGTGGATTAAGTCTAGATCAGTCGAGTCTCAAAACTGACCCAAGTCAAGTAATTTGTGGTCATAAAACACAAAACCCGACTCGACTCTCCCCTCTCCCCTCTCCCCTCTCCCCTCTCCCCCCTCCCTTATGGGTCTCCTTCAGTCCTCCCTCCGCCTCAGGCCACTAGAAATTATTATCGAGGTATAAAACTATTGATTGTGTTTCAAATATCAAGTTACGTTTTTTCACCTGGTATCGTGAGATTTTGGTTGGAATCTATGATCTTGAGGTGCTATGTTAAAATCTTTAGAGTTTCCATATCCCATGAGCGGAATTTATTTTTTTAATAAAACAAAACAACGAAAACTCAATAAACCATAGCTTAAAGTAGTAATAATCGAACTTTTACTAATTAGCCCTTTTTAATCTTTGGCCTGAAGTAATTAGTTATCGGTACATAAAAAAAAATTACCCAACCCGAATTCTTTAGAACTTGAAGTTACCCAATAAAAACACTATTCTAACCGATCCATAACTCAAAATGATCCGACCTAAACTCGGCCGAATATTCGAGAATTTGGGATATGAGTTTAGGAAATGCTAGCAAAGTGTAGAAATTATCCAAATAAAGTACACATGGCAAAAAGTGATTGCATAGACTCAATTACATGGACCCCACATGACCGTTAGACAATAACAGAGAAAAACAATGTTTCCCGGGAGATAGGACTTAAGAGAGTGACATTGGAGGTCTCTTCACATTAAACCTCTTCCATGGCCTCCCTTACCTATTATTCTTCTGCCTTTCTTTCTCGCAGGTAATTTTCCGCTTGTCTACTCCTTCCGTCCCAATTATTTGTTTGCCGTATTTTTTATTCTTAGCATATAGTATTTTAATCATAGGTAAATCAAACGAGTATTATTACGAGTACTTTTTACTTGGTCTTTCTAATTCTCTTTTAAAACATGTATTGTGTAAACGGATTCTACTAACATAGAAATGACCGATAAAAGCCAAAATGTAGTTATCAGCAGAACCTGTATTACAGTACTATGTTCTTGTGTAAAACCGCCTACCACAAGAATACGCAGTGGCGGAGCCAGGAATTGAATTTAGGGGTGGCGAAAAATTTTAGGGGGGGCGAACGACTATTTTCATAAGGTACATTTAAAAAATTTCGAAAAATTTCGCTAAAAACTTTAAAAATTTCAACCGTCAGGGGGGCGAGCGCCCCTGCTAGCCCCCCCTAGCTCCACCACTGAGAATACGTGATTACTTTTGAGATTAATCATCTAAGGTGGGACCCACCTATCTCATCCTTTCGAATGAGGGGTAAGTTGAAGCCATCGACTTTCAAACCACCTTGACAGCGTTGGACAAGAATGTCCCATAAAACCAGCAACTTTGTTGGCCTGACGAAAGCAATGTTTAATAATCACTTCCTCGAAGAAATGAAGGTCTAACTTCTCTTTTTGATTGCTTGGTTAGTGGCTGGTTATTTAGAAGGTAACTGAGGATGGTAATTTTGATTTTTTTTTTTATTGTTTGGAAAGGGAGAATTTGCCCATAGTAAAAGGTAAAAAAATCGAGTGAAACAGGAGTAACTATATGGTTAGGCATTATCAGTATAATACTCCCTCCGTCCTAGCGCAGTCAATTGTATACATGAGGGGGATTTTAGACTATGGTAAACAAATGACTAAGACTGAGGAAGTAATTAGCGTATTAACAGCTAAGAACTATTCAATGACGAAGTATTCAATGTCTGTCGGAATGAGAGACTGAGAGATGTGTGTTTCAGTGATTTCTCAGTGTGTGGCCGAGTTACACTTCCGAAAAGATCATTCCGTCAAAGGTGTTTCAGTATTAGAGCTGAAGTTGAGTATGTAAATGCTGATGAAGCTAAGGAACTGGTGGCAGAGGGGTATGCAATTGTGGATATTCGGGACAAGACTCAGTTCGAACGAGCTCATATAAAATCATGTTACCATGCTCCTTTTTTTATCGAAAATCAAGACAACGACCCTGGTACACAATTCTTACTTTGATGTTCTGCGTCTATTCTTCTCCTTATATGTTTTCTCATTACTAATCATCTACTAGACGGCATTACTCGCTTTATATTACGTTGTTGTTGGTGGTGTTGGTGTTGGTGTTGGTGTTGGTGTTGGTGTTGGTGTACATTAACATCGACAAAATCATTTAATGTCTCATCACTCTCCATATAGCAGAAGAGATGTAGACCTGGCAAATTAAAGATGACTCGGCCCAAATGACCCAACCCGATAAGACTGACCCGGGATCCGAAAAGTGTGGCACGAACTTGACGAGACCTAGCCCGAAATGACCCAAAACGACCCGACCCCAAAAATGACCAGAGAAATTTTTTACCCGAAAATGACCCGACCGGAAGTGATTCTCCCCAACCCGACTCGAATGACCCATTTGCTAGGTCTAGGTAGATGTAGGGTCTTATCAAAAATCATTTGTGTAATTGCGTAGACAAGTTGGCTGTTTCGGAATGAAAATGTTTATTGGTGTAACATAATCTGATGATGTCTTGATATTGTTCAGGCACAATAATAAAAAGACAGATGCACAACAATTTTGCGGGTTTGTTCTACGGCTTACCATACACAAAACCGAACCCTGATTTTGTGAAGTCACTGAAGACCCAGTTTTCACCTGAAAGCAAAATATTGCTTGTTTGCCAGGAAGGACTAAGGTTGGTATTTTGATGTTTGAATGACCTTCCGAAAACCTTAAACTTTGTGATGTCTCATTGAAACTCTTGATTCATATGTGTATCGCCCCACCATTCACGAAAGCCTGTGTTTTGTTGTAATCGACATTAGTTTATCAGCTAGAACAAACCCTTCACATGGACAGGACGACTAATAAACAACTCTATTTCAAAGTATGTAAACAAGTCGATCGATTCAGCAACTATACCAGCAAGTAACAAGGGTTCATTGTGTTTGATTGAAAAATCCAAGGTCTACGGCAGCTGCAAGAAAATTAGAAGAATCCGGGTTTCAAAATGTAGCATGCATAACATCTGGACTGCAGTCTGTAAAACCAGGTAAAACTTCTGATACAGCTACATCGGTCTGAAAAACATTAATCCTATCGACGATCTGAAGATTTATACTCTTTTCTTGCTGATGTAGGAACATTTGAATCTGTTGGTACTACGGAGTTGCAAAATGCTGGTAAAGCCGGGTTGGTTACCATTCAGGGAAAGATTTCGGTTGTTCTTGGAACTGTTCTTGTTTGTAAGCCTCTTTATTCCGACTTTTCATACTACCTCGACTTCACGTCTACACTGATTCTCGCTTTAACTTGTTTGATGGTCTGTTATCTCATTTGAATTCCAGGTTTATTGCTTTTCATCACGGTGTTTCCGGACCAGGCAGAACAGCTGCTTCAATTGCTCCCTACAAGCTAGTTTGAACCGTGTAAATTTTTTGACCTCTGCATAAGGTGAATTTGATTATGTGAAACCTTTGCTCCTATCATTGTTTACTGCTCAAATCTCGAGTCCAAAAATGAATTTCTAGTTAGGAATTAGAAATGCAATGGCTCGACAACCCAGCTTGGTTGTTTCGCGGGATAGTTTGAGTACGAAATCAGGTATCATAGCACATTTGCGTGAGTTTGAAGTTTTTTGGGGATCCCCTTGTCGGCCTGCCTCATTTTCATCCGTTGCATACTTTAATACTTACATATGTAAGATTGTTGTTAATTTTTTCATATGCTCGTAAAATCTTTTTCCTATGTACAATAATTTTTTTTCATGGGAACGTGAATTGGAACGCAAAAGTAAAATCATTA
The DNA here is from genome assembly GCA_022085475.1 of Heliosperma pusillum. Classification (NCBI taxonomy): domain Eukaryota; kingdom Viridiplantae; phylum Streptophyta; class Magnoliopsida; order Caryophyllales; family Caryophyllaceae; genus Heliosperma; species Heliosperma pusillum. The sequence goes on from JAIUZE010005236.1 coordinate 95,362, forward strand.
GCAGATATCTAGGATAATGATAAAGCTGTTACTCGGTGAATAGATCATCGCGAATTTAAGTATATTAATCAAATTAGGTAAGCGGTTATAAGTTCAACACTAAATTTCATAGGAGAGCCAAAACAGCTTACCTAATGACCAAGAAGTAGAATTAGCAAGCTATGCGCCACTCGATTATAGTTTCTATGAGTAAACGAAAATATAACAAAATCAAAGCACTTGCGCAACAAAAATATGTTTCTCTTTCGTTCGTTGCTTCAAGTATTTAATCACTACTTAGTACGAGTGGTCATTTGCTATTTATTACTCTTGTTTATCTCGTTGCCTTTGCTTCTCGGAGACTTATGAGAATTGGTTTCAATTCTGCCATAGGTTCGACCTCACACTATTTTGGACTTGCACTCCCCACTTCACCTTCCCATCTTCACAACATACCATCCCACCTTATGTCCCACCTTACAGCCCTTGATTCCCCGTCCCTCGCAAGTGTTAATATACGTCCTTGTCCATCTTTTATAACAGATTTCATTCTTATGCATAACTAACGTTTTAGTTATTCACCTCTTCTCTTTAAACACCACTTGATTTCTTTTTTAACTTATGAGAATTGGTGTCGCTTCTACGATAGGTCCAACCTCTCACCATACATTTTCCTCCTCCTCACGAGATACTAGCCCCGCCATAGAGCCCTTGATCCCCCGTCCCTCGCTCATGTTATATACCTCCCTTGTCTTCTATAGCCGCTTTCATTTTTATATATAACTACCGGTTCAATTATTCACCTCCTCTCTTCAAACACCACTAAATACTTCTTTCCCATATAATCCATCACCTACTCAACAACTTCACAACACCCCTTACCCATTTTCCCTAATCAAATCACCTCTTTCACCTACTCCTTCACTTACCTTAAACCCACCTCTGTATACACTTTCAGGCTTCAACCCCACCTCAAAACCCTGAATATAATGAAGACACGTTTTCATTCTACGTTGACATAATGTGCAGCCACCAATGCACATTCCCTATCCGAGATTCGAGGTTAAAAGAAGAAAGAGAACAGATATATTAGGCTATTAGTCAAAATGAAATGTTAACACTTTTTTACATAACTTTGTTACTCCAAGTATTATTACTTGATATTTCCTCAATTCCAATCAATTCTATACATTTGATTAAAATATAACTCACATATATTAAACAAATGTATAGAAATGACTGAAATGGAGGAAGTATAAGATAATGATTTTTTTTTGGATAAAAAAATATTCCACAAATTTATCTTTATTGTCCCCAAATTCATATTT
>JAIUZE010005237.1:0-63237 GCA_022085475.1 Heliosperma pusillum
AAAGTTGACTTATCAAGCAATAGTTTCTAACTTTTGCAAACTACTTTAACATTCAAAAAATAAAATAATTATTTATGTGATTATATATATTTGTACGACTATATTTTCGTATTTTATATAAAAAAAGATCACATATAGTTTCGGCAAAAATTGAAGTTCCCATTAATTAAGATTACACTCCTATCAAAACTTCAAGTATATATATTCAATTTTCTATGTGTAACTTGCGAACTGTGTATGTGCGATAATATAAGCGAAAGACCTAAAATATTTCTTATAATTTAGATCAGACTATCTACCAATTTGATTACGTTACTTTGTGTTTCTAAATTCATATTTGTTAGGTGTCATAATTTTAATATGAGGGGTAGGCCTAATGAGATTATTAATTAATGTGAGAATGGTCATAATAAGATTAGGGTTAGGCAGGTCAGGTTTAGGTTCGATTTAATCGGGTCAGATCATTTTCTGAATTACCGGAGCTTAGGCTTCGTCAGGTTTTGAATTCGCTCACGGTCATATAATTTTTTATAAAAAAAAGTATGGTAGTTAATAAATTATGAGTAGTATTGTTACTTAGTCATTTATATAACATACGAAATTTAGAAAATAAAAGTCAATTAACTTGAAATGAACTTTAAAAGCTAAGATGATAAGAATAGTGAAATAAATGGAGTATATAAAACCATCTAATCTAAGAGATGGTCTAATATTTAATATTTAATATTACTAAAATTGAGGAGATGAATTGATAACGTGCCCTCTCAATCACCTACTCCCTCCAATCCAAACTACCCACTTGCTTTTGGGTGGTCTTCGAGGCACGGTTTTAACCGCGTTTTTCTTCCTTTATATATAGAATTATTTTACAAAAAATATAATTTTATGAAAGATATTTCCGTGACAAAACCAAATATATTACTTCCGTCTTTCAAAGTTCTTTATATTCCGATCTATAAACTGTCAAAGTTTTGAAAGTTTGACCTCCAAAAAGTAAGTGGGTAGTTTGGATTGGATTGGAGGAAGTATTAAATAACAGTAAAGATTTGTATGTTTCATTTGATATCTTATCTCCTATCCCATACCACCCTTATGTTAACACATCATCATAGCTGATACATAAATACTCCCTCCGCCCTGGTTAGAAAGGTAACAAATGAATGAAACGCCATAAAAAAAAAATGGTAAATAAATGACTGGGCGGAGGGAGTATATCATATAAGAGTTTTTATGTCTATATTTCAAAAGGAGAGAGCATAAGACACATGATGGCACGAGAATAATGGGACAGATGATCTTCATTGATTTAATAGGCGTCTAAGATATGTTGCTAATTTACTACATTTTAAATAACGTTGTAGCTTTACATGTGTAATGAAAAATATAATAAGTATAGTAGAATGAATTATAAGTGATTACAAAAATGACCCGTGCGTAGCACGGGCATTCCACCTAGTTAGTTAATAAAAATAAGAAACTACCTTAATCAACAATCCCATTATTCCCATATCTAATCTATAACAAATTGATAACACAAGAGGATGATTATAACACCAACTCTATTAACACAACTTCATCATAATCTTTAACTAACTGATAACAAGAGGATGATTATAACACCAACTTTATTAACATAACTTGATCATAAACACTAACTACTATCTACTAATTATTATATAAACCCCTCTAAACCCTTCATTCAAAAACTCACCTCAAAACCTCAGCATTCTACTCCAAACAGAGTTCGTCATCCTTATCATTCATCAAGCCACAAACCTCAAAAAACTCGAAAAACGATGAAGACCATGATGGTAGTCCTGGCTATTCTAGCCATATCTTCTATGGCTTTTGCCCAAGAACAAGACGATGCACAAACACAAAATGGTTTATATAATCAACAACAATGGTTATTCCAACACCCTTATTACTTGCCACACTACCCTTTCATGCATCCTCACTTTCCCGAGTTCCCACGCCCACATTTCCCGTCTCTGGCGCCAATGTCAGCACCTCACTTTCCCTTCAGACACCCTTCTAACCCGGCTCCAGCCCATGACAACTTGAGTCCATGTGCGAATGATTTCCATTCATTCTTCACGACTCACAAGTTCTCGATGAGTTCTGGTTGTTGTTCTGCTCTTAAGAACGTCAAGATCCCGCGTGTCCAAACACTTGTCTCTCAGTACTGCTCTAGCGGCGCTTCAGCTCCAAGCTCTTAAGCATTAGATAATTAATTAATGGAGTTTATAATCTAAATTAGGATTTCATATATTATAGTACTACGTTTAAAAGTTGAATAAATTACCTAGCTAGTGCATGGTGATATTAGGAAAAGTTTTTATTCTACCTTAATAAGTTCTTACATAGACTTTAGGCTAGTTATCTATGATTATCAAAGACATTATTTATTTCATTGATCAATCCCTATTTATTAAATTAGATGAATGATGTTAGTTGTTTTATATTTTTATTATCCTAAGTTTTGTTATAGCCAAAATTTACAATTTTCCTACTTGAATATGTTGCATCTTAAGAGTGGTCCATCATAAAGGGAGTGGACTGATGACATGGAGAGAAAAGGTCAAGGTCAAAGGAAGGGACTATAACAGCAGCTGGAACAAGTCAACAACAGCTTCCTAGAATTTAGGAGCAGTTGAGGAAGAATATGAGACTTAACAGGCGGAACAGAGTGACGCAAATCCAGCCTCCTGCCAGGAGGAACGCCATGAGGAACATGAACCAGTCAATAAATGATCCCTTGAAAGCAGGGAGGTTGACTCAGCAGGCCGAACGAAGTAGCATGAACTCAGCCTCCTGTCAGGATGAACAAGAATCAGTCAGATAACAAAAATCTTTGAAAGTAGGGAAGTTGAGGATCTCCAGGAGAAAATAATGGGGAGAAAACGGCAACTGCAATTAGCATTAATAATTAATGCATATAAATACAGGAGACCTAAGGCAAGAGAGGGCATCCATTTTTCTACATCATCTCCACGAAATACAAACCCCGTCATTGTCAAAAGAAAAACTCCACTGCCTATTGTATTTATTTTTCTAGTTCTTACTCACATCTCCATTAACGAAACTTAGTGCAATATTTGGCGGGATTCCGACTCCCCCCGCAGTTTTTCCCGATTTGGGTTTCCGCGTCACCATTTTCGTGTGTCCTTTTTTCATTACTCTTCATTTATTGTTATTTTCATCGTTACTTTTATTTATTTTTCATCCGTATTCCGTCACAAATCACATATAAATTAACCCCCTTTTCGAGGCTAAAAAGAGTAGATCATTTTGACCCGTCAACGAACGAATTAATAGGTTGGGTAATTTTTTACCAAAACAAGTTTTTTTATAAGCAAGCACAACATGAATATATTTATGATACAATTAATCTATCCTGATTAATTGATCAAGAATTTTACATGTTAAATCAAACAAAGAAAAAGTGGAAAGTATACAATGCGAGCCAGTAACCATTACTATTATACTAGCCAATGACTATTATCCAGATTAAATGTTAACCTTGAATTGGAATTGAATTCCGAAATTGAGACATTTTAAGCGTTTGAGAAACCTTAGATTTTAATATTGGAATTGGACTCAATTCCTTAACAATTCCAACATAGTTAAAATTTGGATCTCTCAAATACCTACTATATAGTAGTCATTTCGATTCCATCACTCTTTTATTATGTTTTTTTTGTAATGTAAATTTCATTCCAATTTTTAGTACGTGTTTCCAATTGCAAATATTTTCCGTCACAATTTTTTTTTGGTGATTTTGATCCATACCCGCCTCGCCCAATTCCGATTCCGATTCCATGAGTTTTCCAAACGGGATTGAGAAATTGAAATCCGGAATTGAATTCCAAGCGATCTCCAAACGATTTTTTGGAATTGAATTCAAACATTTTGATTTTACAATTGAAATCATGAAAATTAAATCAATTCCGCGTTAACAAACGCTCCCTAAAAGTAATGCCTGCGACTGTCTCAAGTCTGGACCCTCAACTTAAGCTTAGAGCCCTTGCAAATGTTATATTTTTCATAGTTTTTCCATAATCTTAGCTTGATCTTTCTCTGGGTTTTGAATTGCTTTTACTTATTATTTTAGTTTATTCTACTTTTGCTGTTGGTGGTTTCATGCACTTGATCTAACCTGTAAACAATTTACATATTCCTGATTAGGATGGTAATTGATCTTTTTAATTGATTTGTTTGCTTTTTCTTTGATTAGGAAATCCAAACAGTCTACAAGAGGTCTAGATGACGACGGAGTTGCCGGAGGCAGTGGTGGGTTGATAAGGTTGATTTGACTTTGATGTGAAGTATTTTTATGCTTTAGGATGTTCCCCCTTTGGAAATCAAAGTTTGTGTTCCTTTGATGATGTAGGTTAAGCCAATAGTATTAGATCGGTCCCGGTTGACGTTATCTTGCTTAAGCGGGTGTGTAGGATGATACATTGTATCGTCCTATAGCATTTTTCTAAAAACAAAAAAAAAAAGCTCACTGCAATAAATTTTACTTAAAGTGTTCTTCTATGTTTAAATTTAGTTGTTCTTGCTATCTTGTTCGAGAGTCAAACGATGCCCTTAATTGCTTGGAGAGCTCTAGCTCCAATATTGAATTAAGTTGTGTATTGAAGTGGATCACTCCGTCTTCTTTGACTTGTGTGCCGGTTGAATCTGTCTGTTATATATAGAATGGATGATTGCTACACTGAAGCCCATACATAACAGGTATAATTCTGATACCTTTTAAACTAGTTCTTTTGATTAACTTGTGAACAAAAAAAAACACGTTTACAATTGTATATGAAATGTCAGGTTGAGTAACACGATGATAGTCTAGCAAAAGTAGTCCAAGGCTAGATCATGCTGGTCTTGTGTCACACTAAGCAAACATTGATGGACAACATTGTAAGTTTGTTATCTTTTAAATACTTGTCGTCATTATATATTGGTAATAATCAGCTAGATATCTAAATACATGTGACCTTAATTTCAGGCATCCAGGCCAACTTCCCTACCTCCTAATGTTAGGGGCACATTGCATCGTTGATTACCAGCAGGTGCTAAGGATGCTATGCGTCGTTTTAATTCGCGGAAACTTGACTCAGAAGACGAGGTACTTTATTTATATCCCAATGTAACATTTTTTTAATATTGTGACTAGGCTCAGATATTCAAGTATTATCTTTTGGCATGCGCTGCACCTGCATGGTTTAACTGTATTGAAAGTAAAAGGCACCTACATGTACCGTGTAGAATTTGTTGAGAATCAATGCATTTTATGGTGGTTCTAATAAGTTAGTTATCATAAACTTTCAGCTTGAGGTTCCTCAAATTACAGCTGAAACAGAGAAGATCCTTAAATGGCTCGCAATGGTAATGAACAGTCTAATGTAAATTACTACCCTCAGTTCATGCCAGTTCTTGTTCTAAAACAACTACTACTACGTACAATTTTCATTTTTCTGAACCCTACATATCCGCGTACATTAAATCTAAATTATGCCTTTTTCATGATACTCATTTTCCCACTTTGAGTTCTCACTAAATTCACATAACAATTCCTTCTCAACCACTACATGTTACCGACTTTGAGAGTTTGAGTTGGCAAGCAGTCACTTTGAAGCGCCTTTGTAAGAAGCTCCGTCATCCCAACTTTTACTGTTGGCAGAATGCTATTAGGCTTTATTTGTTAGACATTATTCTATACGTCGGATTTTGCATTGTACATACTACGTGTTACATAATGTAATAATTTGTTTACAGATTAGGTAATAAGGGATAGGGGTGAGCAAAACCGTATATCCGATACGGTTTTGAAAACCGTATCGGATATCCGGTTTTCAAAATCTCATTTTTTAGTATCCTTATCCGATACGGATTTTCCGTATATACGGTTTTCGTATATCCGGTTTTTCCGTATATCCGGAAACCGTATATACGGTATCCGGTTTTCAGCTCAATTAGTGTAATTTAATGTCTTATTTTCATTTTTGTGGGTGATTTTATGATTTTTCTTAATGACTTAAAATAGTATAAGAGTAAATAACATAAAAATGTATAAAAGTAATAAGATTGAGTGACGTATATACTCAAGGTTTTGTGGTTTTATGATTTTAATTTAATATTTTCTATTAAAAATATAAACCGTATCGGAAACCGTATATCCGGTTTCTAATTTTGCCGTTACGTATCCGATACGGTTTTTTAAAAACCGTATCGTATATACGGAAATTCGTATCGGATATACGGAAATCCGTATAATTGAAACCGTATATCGTATAATTTTGCTCAGCCCTAATAAGGTATATCAAACGCTTTGTTGGTCGGCGTATTAGTTCTCAGCTTCAGTCAACATTGTTCATTCGGTTTGACTCCATTAAAGCTTTGGTTTAATGGATCATATTGTGTATGAGTTCTTTCTTTGTTAACTCGAAATCTGTACTAAATGTTGAACCAAATGAAACATTTTGTGTCTACTTTAGTGTAGCGCCTTTTTTATTTCTTTTTTTTGAATTCGGTTTTATTTTAAATCCTCTAGTTGATTTGTTAGTTACGAAATAAATTGTCATGGGTATTTTTTTTTGAGAAACTTGTTTAATTAATATTTGAGGTTGATGCTCGTAATTTTCAGATTATTTGTACCCAGATTAAGAGACAATTGTGGCCCTAAAATTGCCTTTTGTCCTCTTATTTAGAGAATGCTCAAAAGACGGTCTTAATTGTTGGAATAAGACTACGCTGATATACATATCTTAGGGTACGGCGAAGCGCGTTGTACAACAGCTAGTAGGATAAAAATAAATTGATATTCTGTTGTCTCAAGATGACGATTGTATCTCAAATACGAAAAATTCTTGGTTACTCTGAAAGGACATTAATTAAGTTCTACCTAGTTAATGAAAAGCTTTATTTCCATTATAAAAGTATATTTCCTCGAATACGGTGCAAGTAATGCTTTCCCCTTCCCCCTTGATTCATGAGGCTCTCATCTAAGTCGTTTACAATTAAATAGGCCTACTAAATAACCCGAAATGAAAATTGTATCAAAATTTCCACAAATACAAGGATAATTGGAAACCGATGGAAAAGCAACCTTTATAATGGGTTTAGTAAGAAATAGAACCTAAGATAAATAATTCACAAATTCTTGTTTGAAATGGGGAGATCCGTCTTATTATCTCAGACGGGTCAAAGCCTGTCACAAAAGAGCAAATGAGGCAAAGTGGTTGCTCTTTGCGACTTGACCCGTCGGAAGTAAGAATTTGGGTTCAAGTAATAAATTTGGGGTTCGGGTGGGCCTGATTCTAAAGTCCCCAACGTCTTAAACCGTCTTTATTTATTACTACTCCGTATTATTATTATTATTATTATTATTTGATTGTAAAATCTTAAAGCAGACCTCTAAATAGTAAATACATGTTACCATCGATGGAGGTCGAGAGCATCCCAGCAGCGGTGGAAGGATTAGGCGATGTAAGTTATATGTATGTTTTGAATCCCCCTTTTTTTTCCCTTTTTATAGCAAACCCTAGTTTTGATTTTGATTTTGATTTATCTGAATTTTGACGCAGCTCCAGTTTGGAGGACGAATTCGCTAAGAAAACCACTTTGTGCGTATCTAGTTCACATTCTATTGTTATTATTCATTAATTAATTATTAATTATTATGATTATGATCTCCAGGATTACTGATGAATACGAGGACGAGGATGATACCGACGATTTTAGTGATGATGAGTTTATTGGGGTATGCTGGTTTATTTCCTAGGATTACCTGGCGTTACGTTAATGTAAATATGGTTTCAGTTATGTTAATGAGGTGCACTAAATACACTTCTGACATTTGGTTTGTTTGTCCTCTCTTCTCTTCTCTTCTCGTCTCTTCTCTTGCAGGAAGATGACGAGTTTTTGGGTATGTCTGCATTATATATTACTTGCTTTAACAATTCAACATACCTTTACTGCTATCATTACTTAATATGGTATAGCACACTCATGTTGCACACCCACAATTTCATCGAATCATTTTCAAGGCATACATGACGACTCTTATCATAGGATTGTCCTTGAGAATGGACGCGAGATTCAAATACCTGCAAACCAGGTAACCTCTCTTAATTTATCTGGCTAGTAAGTAAGCTTATTAATGTGTTTGGGTGCCAAGGCAAGGGAAGAGGAGACAAGGGAGAGAGGCAAGATCGGTAGGGTCATCAGTGGCCTCGCGCTTTCTTTCTGTCTTTTCTTCAACTTGGAATGATTCTCCTTTCTCTTCCATTTCTCAGCTTAATGCGAAATCACTGGTTTTACGTCTTTGGTTGTTTTGCGCTTCATCTTTCCTACCAAAACCCATTATACAAATAATTTACTCCCTTTGTCTATTTGTCCAATATTGCTTTTGTAAATTTTTTTATTCTCCTCGTGTAGTTCGCCAAAATTTCATGTTGTTTGTGAGGTAGCTGCTGCAACTGGCTGTCTTTTCTGGGCTATTTTGCGATGATACTACATTTAACCCAACCCAAACTACCCACTACCTTTTTCACGGTTTCCAAGAGAGCGCTTTGACCGCATTTTCCTTCATTTATTTATTTGGTCGAATTTTACTGTTATGAAAGATCTTTTGATAACAAACACATCTCGATATTCCATTTTTTTTTTTTAATATAACTAAGTTCAAAGTTTTATAAATTTGACTTCGAAAAGTGTGGGGCAGCTCTATACGTTGATTATGCCAAGAATATTTACAATGTGGTACTCTTGCAAAATCAAACAGATATATAATATTGATATGTATACTGCGCATGTTTGCGGTTTCCTTGAATTGTAGTGGTATATTTTCTTAAAAGATGGTCCACCAGAAGGATGTGATCAAAGAACATACCACTTGGACATCTTGAAACAAGCTTTGGGCAGGTATCGTCTACCGATCTTCTGTATGTGGTTAAAATATTAGCAATATTCCACAGTGCATTGGTGATTATGATTGGTTCCTCTGGCTGATATGTTAAGTGATGACTGCTAGGAATATTCTAGTGCATTGATGTTCCCGGTTTTTTAAGGATGTGTACCTTTTGGGGGCTCTACTCGGGCTTTCCTCCTAAGTTGATTTATCGAAAAAAAATCTAATTACTATATGTAAACTGGAAACCAAGGTCTTTATGGTCGAAATTTGTCCCTCTTAGGGGGTGTTTGGTTGGGCTATTTGGAATGGAATGGAATGGGTACTTTGATATTCTTAATATACTCATTAAGACGAATCAAACAAGATCTCACATGACTTTATTTTATGTTGTACAATAGAAATTATTTTAAAGATTATCTTCACTAATGAATAGTGTCCAAAAGACAAAGGATACAATTGACCGGAACGGAGGGAGTATTTCAAACCCAAATCAATATGAAACTAGGAGAATGAATTTAATGCAAATACCTAGAAACTCAATCTAAGAGCTATCACTACTATTAAGCAAAATGCTTACCTCGCGATCTTTGAAGAAAGAGGGACAATTAGGGCTTCTATTAGGACGGCATATACTAATTGGGGGGAAAAAATTAGGGTTTCAACTTTTGACAATTAGGATTTCTTTTTGTTATTCTAGGGAAATGATTTTTGTGTATTTAGAGGTTAGGAACTTTAGCTAGGTTATGCTGTTAGTAAAAACTAGTTTAGTTCCCGCACGGTTTTCTAAGGTGGGGATGTTTTAGTTTGGAACAATTAAATTACTGTAATTTAACTCCATTATAAATTTAATGATAAAATATAATATTGATAGTGTTTAATGTTAGGAGTTAAAAATTCCCCCAATGAGATTGTATGTTTTGCTAAAACTATTTTGTCTACATTGCTCTTAAAGACAATGATATTATATCATTGCATCGACTAAAAGCGTGAACATTAATTGATGATCCTATGAATACTCCGTATTAGATAAGATATAGAGTTTGTACTAATATTCGAGACCACTTATCTCTTAGGACTATTATATAAATTTTTCCTTTTTATATAATATCTCTGGAATTGACAAAAACAGTTTTTTATCTTTCAGTGATGCAGATGAAGTTTACGGGGGATCCTGGTCTGATCTTGTGCTTGTGGTGGTTCTAACAGATGAGGAGCACGATAAAGTCACTGGTTAGTTATCTTTTCTCTTGATCATGTCACTATAATACGGAGTAGTAACTTTGTGTGTGCACGATAAACTCCGGGTATAGTTTTGCCCATGTTGCCTTGACAAACTCTCTGCGTTTTCATTATTATTACAAATTAGAGGTTGATTTGGGGTGAAGGAGCGGCCAGCGTAGTCCGTCTATTTAGAATTCTTTTGTCAACTATTGTGGCAAAATTAATTACATCATTTGGATTTGTTAGGGATTTAATCTCACCATCTGTAGTCTGATTTTGTGAATAAAGATTTGTAGACAGTCTACAATAAATTATTACGAAGTATATTATTCTGATGATTCTCCCTTGTGTTTCAGACTTGAACCAAGTAAGAAAGACTAAGTTGTTCAATGAATTCGTTCGCTGCATGTAGGAGATGCTTCATAAATTCATCGGGATTATGTACTGTATTTGTGGTTACAAGAGGATCTAAATATTCATGAATTTTTTCGGATAATTTAAGCTGGCTGTAATCAGCTGACATACCGTAACATTATGTATGTTTGTACTTGCACGAGGATTAAACTATTTTCTTCCTCCATTTTCAATCTTTTCATTTGCTTTTGCACATTATTTAAGAAAATTGATAAGACTCTTTTAACCCTCTACAAGCTCACTCACCAACATACTTAGGGTAATGAGGTAAAAGTTGTATGAAAATGGTGCTGAAAGAGGAAAGAAATATGAATGGGTAGATAAAAAATGGTACAAAAATAAAAGTAAGAAGATAAAAATAAAATGGAATTCCCGGATAATTTACCTTAGTTACTTGGGGAGGAGGGACCTCTTCGGCTCTTACCCAAGTTAATCTTCTTGGCATGTTCGTGACCCGTTCCAAGGGAAAGAAGTACGACTTTGGGAGTATGAACCTCGTACCCAAGTTATTTCGCTGTGCAAACATTGTCCCCTCTATTCCTAAGAAATTCGGGGAGGGCAGACCTCGTACCCAAGTTATTCCTTTCGCCAGGTCCGAGACCCATTCCAAGGGAAAAGAGACAAGACTTGGAGATGGCAGACCTTGTACCCAAGTTATTTCTCTTGGCAGGTCCTTGGCCTATCCCTGTCCCGAGGAAAAAGAAGTAAGACTTGGAGAGGACGGGCCTCGTACCCAGGTTATTTCTCTCGGTATGTCCGTGAATTGTTCCAAGGGAAAAGAAGACTTGGGAAGGATGGACCTCGTACCCAAGTTATTCCACTCGGTAGGCCGTGATCCGTTTCGAGGGAAAATAAGCAAGACCGTTCCGAGGGAAAATAAGTAAGACTTGGGGAGGGTGAACCTCGTACCTAAGGTATTCCTTTCTGCAAGCTCGTGACCCGTTCAGAGGGAAAAAATGTAAGACTTAGAGAGGACGGACTTCGTACCCAAGTTGTTCCTCTCGGCATGTTCGAGACACGTTCTGTGGGAAAAGAGTAAGACTTGGGGAAAGTGGACCTCGTACCCAAGTTATTCCTCTTGGTAGGTCTGTGATCTGTTACGAGGGAAAAGAAGTAAGAGTTGGAGAGGACGAGCCTCTTACCCAAGTTATTCTCTCGGCAGTTCTATGAACATTTCCGAACTATAAGAATAAGACTTGGGGAGGGCGGATCTCGTACCCAAGTTATTCCTCTCGGCAAACCCGTGACCCGTTCCGAGGGAAAAGACGTAATCAGCTGGCTGCAACAAGCTCCTCCAGTTTTGACCTAGGTTCGACCATCTATGACGTAGCATTGGTCATGCCTTTGCGTTCTAGGACTGGAACGCCTTTGTGGCAGCAGTCAGGACGGGGACGGGGCCTCTCTGATCGATTCTTGGTCTACGACGGGAATGCCTTTAATGGAATTTTTGTTTTGACTTACCGCTTTTAACTTAAGTAACTCTTCGGGTTCGTGAGCCTACCTTTACTTTGATCTAGCGTAAAGTTCTCATCTTTCCAAGGCGTGGGCCGACACCTTGGCTATGTTAGGCTTAGGTCTCCCTCGCCCCCCGTCAAGTAAGTTGAGTTTTGCTCGAACAAGCGCCTAACCTTCTAGGTCGGCATGCCATTTGGACCTCAGCCAACCTTTAGCCAAAGCGTAAGTCATGTCGCTTGGTTTAGGAGATTATCTATGAGCATAAGTTGATTAATTTGATTAGTTGTTCTATTTCTTATACTTGCACACTATATATTTGATGAAATGTTTGGTTGATCAAATCACTTGTTCCATTGCTTATTATAATGCTTCTATAAGATTGAGAACCTTAGAATGCATATGGTGCTTGTTTTTGGTTGACAGCTAGCTAGCCTGACCTAGGATAGCCGTGAGACCGAAGGGACGCGACCTGATATTCGATTAGTACCCCAATCGACTTCTCCCGACTCATAGAAACCCCCTCATCACCTCATATGAACCCAATCAATCCTAGTTTTTCTAAAATGATTATTATATCCCGATAACTTTTAATCAGCAAGCCTAAAGCAAAAGAATAGGAGAAACATTCTTATAGTTGTAGTCTTACCTTGATTGGTGCTGTGTTGAGTAATGTTCAATCCTATTAGGCTAGGATTTTCTCCTACCGCTAATGTGTTCAACAATCTGAAAGCCATTTGCAGGAATTTCATGTGATATGGCTCTGATGTTTGAGGATTAAGAATGCAAGGATTTTGAATATTGCAAGTTCAGCAAGGGCACTATCTGTATTCAATGAGAATTTGTAACCTCTTGCATATTGTGAGATGAAAACTATCCGTTTTCAATGATAATCTGTAAGTTAAAAATGATATGGCATCCATGTGTTGGCGATGTGGCAGAGACATGGCATTTTACTATGTTGTTTATGCAAAGCTATTGTATTTCACATTAATAAAATCATCCACTTATTAATTAGGATTATTTCATATGAATAATCCAACCTATTAGTCTCCTTCTTAATTTGATCCCTCATATCCTCCCTTCCTTCCTTCCCATAACAGCTCAGTCAATTTTTTTACGATAGAATATGGTCAATTCTTCCTCCCACTTTATTTAACTCGCAGCTAAAGGGTCACCCCTTTCATCTGATCTAGCAGCTGATCTTCTCGACGCACCTCTCCCTTTTTTCTCTCGGTTCCTTAATTTTGTCACTTAATAATCATTACCTCACTCACCCGCCCTCGTTTCTCACCAACCACACACCACCGCCACCTGCATCCGACAACACAACATTAGACCCACGTGCACGCCACCATCACATCACCACCTCCTCTTCTCCTTTCTTCTACCTCCTCACGTTCTCCACTTGCCCGGAGCCGAGGTAACCACCACAAATACCATTCACGTACCACCTTCACTGACCACCGACGACGACCCACCCCTCACTACAAGAATTCTCATTTCAGGCGACTATTAGAAGGCGACTGACAAAGGTAGTCGACAAATTAGCGACTGAAATAACAATCGGGCGACTAAAATTAGTCGCCAATTTGGCGACTGAAGCCTTGCTGAAAATTTTGTATAAAAAACTCGGGCGACTAATAGTAGTCGCCAATTTGGCGACTGAAACACATTTTGGCGACCGATTTCAGTCTCTAAATTGGCGACTACTCCAAATCAGTCGCCAATTGGTTTATTATGTCCAGAATCGCGATTCAGCCCCCTCTTCTCTCTTACTTTACTCTTTCAAAAAAATAAAAACCCACTAATTAATCCTTCCTAAACTTCGACGACCGCCCTCCACTACCACCACTACCACTCTGACCACCACCCTCCGCCGGACTTCGTCAATCACCAATACCACTCCAACCTCCACCCTCATCCGACGAAAAGTATGTTTAATTGATTAACGTTAGGTTTATTTGATTTGTTTTTCAATTTCTTAGATTAATGTTAGTTTTAATTGTCTAGTTTGTGATTTTAATTAGTTTTTATGATTTGATAGGTTTATTTAAAGATTTGTGATGATTATTAGGTTTTTAGATGTTATTTAGTTAGGGTTTGGTGAAATTGGAATTAGTGTTAGTATTGATAATTTTGATTAGTGTTGTTATTATTGGGGTTTGATTAGTGGTAATGTTGTAAATAAGTATTGTTAGTATTAATTTTGTTAGTCTTGTTAAGTTTGATTTGTGTTAGTGTATTTAGTATAAGGGTTTTGATTAGTATAATATTGTTGTTTGATTAATGGTAGTGTTGTTAATATTATTAGTGTTGTTAGTATTATTTTTGTTAGTACTATTAATTTTGATTTGTGTTGGTGTTGTTAGTAATGGGGTTTTGATAATTTTCATGATTTGTGTTAGTGTTTTTAGTATAGGGGTTTTGATTAGTATTGGAAGTTTTGCTGTTTGATTAGTGTTAGCATGTTAATAATATTAGGGTTTTTTGACAACTGCTACCTACTGTAGTTCATTTTTTACCAACTGCTACCTAAGTAAACTTTTTTTAAAAACCGCTACCTGAATGCTCGCTTTGGGAATCTTTTAGTACCAATGCATATAATAATTTAAATTGAAACAATCTCAGCCCTTGATTTTAAAATCTAGTCTTTAGTTGTTATTTCTATTCCTATTTTACCCTTACCATCAACCTTCTAATATCTACCTCATACAACCTTAATCTTTCATGACACTTCATTGAATTCATCCTTTTCAACCAAATTTTTCTTACTCATTCAATTTGTTCATCTTAAGCATAACTCCACTACATTTTATTTAACTCTTCAACTCTTTCCTTAGTTGTTTCCAATTTGAGCTTCTCTTCTTTTTTCTGGTCAACAAATCTGTTTTTTTTTTTCCGGGTTTACATCAGTCACAAATTGGGTTATATGAAAGAAATTAGAAGGCAATAATTATGGGTTGCATATTTGTAAGAGCAAAACAACAAGTTCAAGAAAACTAATGTAATGAGATTGTGATCAATGAGACTGGGGAGGACAATAAAAAGGGCAACACTCCATTAGATACATGACCATTCAATTTTCCCTCTCCCCTTTGTAAACCTTTTTCTCACACCAATCACCACTATATCCTTCACTTCCTCCAATTTCTGCTTTCAATTACATTCACATTAACATTATTATATGCAATATCACCACTACAACAAGAACAAGAAGCACAAACTCTAAAAATAATCCCAGAAATAGTAAATCCAAAACCCTCCAAATTTAAGAAACTCAAAAAAAATGAAGATTCATCAAATTTAGTAGGCCTAAAATACCACATGGGTTTAGTTTTGTCATCCTCACTTATTTGTATAAATATATGGTGCGACGATAGGCTTTAAAACAACAATCTTCATCTGATATACTTATCAGTTAATGGAAGGGAGAAAACCTTAATTTGGGAATAAATTCGGTTTTTAGATGACAAATTTTGTACGATGATTAAATTTAGATGAATTTTATATTATAGAAGTAAGAATTTAAATATAGGTAATTAGGGTTCTAGATGATAGATATTGGGAGAAATTAAAGAGAGGTAAATTGTGTTTATTGTTTGGATAAACTTGTAAGAATAGGATGAGAGTGAAAGTGAGGGTAGTTTCGTCTAAGAAGGTAGTATTTGGAGGCTCGGGGGTTATTGGTACTAAAATGTTTCCGAAGCAATCATTTAGGTACCAGTTTTTAAAAAACGTTTACTTAGGTAGCAGTGGGTAAAAAATGAACTATAGTAGGTAGCATTTGTCAAAAAACCCATAATATTATTAGTGTTGTTAGTAGATGGCGGCGGGAGGTCGAGGTAGACAGCGAGGTGGCAGTTCTAACAGACGCCTTAGTATTTCTTCAGTCGACGAGGAGGATACTATATGTAAGTTTCAAAAAATTGTATATTTATACATATAAGCTCATTTTTGTGAATGCTTATCTTATTTTGTAGCCATTTTTAATCATAATGTTTATATTTTGTAGGATTCATTTTTGGGCGAGAAAGAAAAACAACCTGATACGCCTGATGGTGGCGGTTTCCAGGCCGGAGTGGGGTTCCTTCGCACATGATTTAGGTCATGTTAGTCATGTTTAAAAACTCTTTGATTGATGATGTTTAAACTTGGATTTCTTCTCTTTTTTCAAGACTTGTAAACTTGAATTGATTCTCATTTTATATATGAGAGTGTTGGTTTCTCTATGTGGTGTTGTAAATGTTTGCATTGTTATTGTTTTTGCTATTGTAGCAAAGTTTCGTGCAGATTATGGTAATGAAATGACATGAAAAAAAATAATTTCTTTTGCAAAATAGCAGCGTGATTAGCGACTGAAAAAAAAACAGCCGCCAATTTGGAGACTGTTTTCAGTAGCCAATTTGGCGAGTACTGTGGCTGTTAGTCGCCAATTTGGCGACTCATTTCAGTCGCCATTTCCTCAATTTGGCGACGCTTTTGGCAGTCGCCAACTTTGGCGACTGAAATCAGTCGCCCGAATTTTATTTGACGACTAGGGTCTGCGACTGGAAGCTGGCGACTATTTTTAGTCGCCAAATAAGATTTGGCGACTAAATTCAGTCGCCAAAAGCAGTCGCCTGAGTCCTATTTTCTTGTAGTGCCTTGATGATTGCCTTTGCTCCTCCTCGACACCGGCGCAGACGCCATTGCGATGAGACCCACCTGTCTCACCCACCACGCGACCCATCGTTGTTCTCCTTCTTCACTTCGCTTCATCCTCCATTTTGCTTTTTCATATCTTATTTGTTTGGAGTTTGTTGCAGATGTAGGGTGGGTAGTTGGAGAAGGTGAGGGGGTTGGAGGGAGTTAGTGTTGGGTAGTGACTGCAGGAGGAGTGATGGTCGGAGGAAGGACCGTCGGCGGAGCGATTGTCGGAAGGAGAAGGGATGAGTTGGTTTTTTTTTTGTATAATGGGTAAGAATTAATATAAGGTCTCTTTTAATCAAATTTTTTTTTTGTTAATTTTAGAATTTGATATTGTTTTATTAGTTTCAGGATTTTTTTTTAAAAAGTCTGATCTTATAAGCAAGTAGTCGTTTACCTTATACTGTTATGGGAAGGTAGGTTGTATAGGAGGATTTAATTGGAATAAGGGATAAAATAGAGTAATTTAAGTAGGCCACCATAGGATGGATATAAGGATGTCATTGGGGCGGGGCGGTGGTAGATATAGGTCCCCCATACCCGTACTCACCAAGCGATTCTCATACCCATACCCGCTCCACCACTCGTGGCGGGTACAAGTTTTCATAACCGTACGTCCGTACCTGCCTAGGCAAGTAAAAATCTAGACCCGTACCCACCCTGTTACCTACCAACCACTTATGTCGATACTTTTTTTTAATAAAATGTGGTATTAATCAATATGAAATTCTGCAAATTTTAACTTTTATATTTCTATTTCAAGATTTACAATAAAAATTAATAAGGAGTATTATAAAAAGTCATACTAATGTATGTATGTTTTTAATACTTGTGGGTAGGTGGGTATTAGATAGGTATGACGTAAGACCCACCCCCGCCCCACCACCCATGGCGGGTAGAATTTTTGTACCCGTACTTGGCCCACTACCCACTAAGGCTATACCCATCCTCGCCCTAACTGGGGCGGATGTGAGACGATATCTGCTTATGCCCGCCCCGATGACATCCCTAAATGGATATAATCCTATTAATTGTTACCTCCTTTACCCTTGTATCATTTACCCTCATTCCCACACTTATTATTGGTTACCAGTTTACCATCACGATTAATCACCTCGATATCTCACCACCACACCACAACCCAAGCCTTACAACCACAAAGCTATCACCATTTACACGCATACACGGCTACTACATCTACTTGTCCGTCGTCTCTGGTCCCAAATCTCGAAAACCCTAATTTCCTCCACCCCCAAATTCTTATTACCCCCTTTCTACACGACCAATGCTCAAGTTTCTCTCGAATCGGGGAAATCAACAATTCAGCGTAATCAGTTTTCCACTAAGATTTCGTTTTTAGTGAACGAGTTGTTGATCTTATTATGATTTTCTTGTATTCTCCAATTGTAAAGTTCGTACTACGTACTACCTTTACGATTGCTGGAGGATATTAGGAGTTAATGAGAATTATAATCTCATAACTCATAGTATTTAGATGCAATGCATTGTGTTAATTAATGACTCTTCATATGCCATAGGTTATCCATGTGTCTTTGTATAAATACCCTCCTATATGAATGAAATAAGACTAGCAATTCCAAACAATTATAATATCTTCTATATAAACTTTAACAAATTGTGGTATTGATATTTCAATTTCAATGATTAATAATGCTCCTAATAATCTTTTTAAATATTTAAAATGATGGCAATGATCAGCTAAGCCGGTAGTCAGTCATCCAAGTCTGTTTTGAGAAAATGGTACCCAAAGTTGGGTTTATTTATGTTATATAATCCTTATCAATAAGTCTTGTTTAAAACGCACATTATCCGTCTTAAGCTTTTAGACGGGTCAAATACTACCACATGACAAGAGTAATAAAGACAAAAAAAATTGTATTTCTCGGCAACCAGTGTGGTGATTTGTTATGTATTTGACCCGTCTTAAATCAACAAAAAGGAGGAAATAAAAATTACGACTGTACCTAATAATACTCAAATCGACATATTTTCTTTTAAAAAATGCAGCAAGTCTCACCTGCGACGAGGTGGCCGGTCACATTGGTGAGTCCTCTAGAATTCATTAGGGGTAATTGTAAGATTTACAAAATCAAAGAAAGGAGCATTGGTGAAATAATAGGGGGGTAATTATTGTTATTACAGCAACTCCCTAAAATGGCAGCAGGAGGATGCATTAGACCAATTTCTACACACAAGTCTCTCTTTCTTCTAGCTTCCCCATAAAATAAAATAAAAAACACTTTTTCCACTCCATTTCACCAAAACCATTCTCTTTCTTTCTCCTACAATTTTCTTTTCTTCTTCCTTTAGACCATCCCCAAGCAAGGTCATGAGGGAGGTCATGACCTTGTTGAGGCATGATAATCATGGATTAACAAAAAAATTAGGATGACCTTGCCCTTGCAAAGGTCAATTGGTGACCTTTGTTGGGGCAAACTAACCCAATAGATGACCTTACAAGTGTCATGTTTTAATTGGTTACCCATTATAAAAAAAATAAAAATAAAAATTAAAAGTTATTAAGTAACCTAGACTAGGATCTACTTTTCAACTGTAACTTCATTACTCTTTTGGCAGGAGCTTCCTCTTTTGGCAGGAGCTTCCTCAACACTTCACTCCACGTTCTTAAACTCCCACCTACTATCCACCATCCAACTGCACAATTAATTGAAAATAATAAATACATATAGTAAATGTAAAATTTAATTATTAACTGAACATATTAAAATATTATTAACTAGAAAAAAACAGTACATTTTTTGATTTTTAGGCTATAAAAAGAGATCCATTTTCATACAATTACAGTAAAAAAAAAATTTACTTTTATGATAAAACAAAAAATATTTTACAAACATCAAAAAGTTACCAAAAAACTTATCAAAAATATCCCATAAAGTATTTTATATAATGGATTTAAATAATTTTGATTTTTTAAGTTATGATAATGATAATTACACATCACAAGGAACTCCAATTTCCGATTTAAATCAAAGTACTCCAAATTATATTCCTAGTTTTACAGAATTAGTCTCCGGTATTGCTAACATCCAATGTTGTCTCAACTCTCGACTCAAGATTTTATAGCGGAAACCCCTCTTTATTGTTCCAAAAAAATCAAAAAACACATTACCATCAAAAAAAGATCAATCCGCTTCAAAAATGGATGGTCGAAGTTGGACCGAGAAAGAGGATGAAGCTCTTATGTCCGCTTGGTGTTTAAGTAGCACCGACTCAATATTTGGTAAAAATCAAAAATCTTTCACAAGATGGAATTCCGTATACGAGTTCTATGAACAAGCTCGGATTGAAAATAGAAATCAAAATAAACTCGGTATTCGGAGTGTCGAGGCTATGAAGAGTCGTATTAAACGACTCAATACCCTAGTCAACAAATGGGTTGGGTGCTACGGTCAAGTTCTAAATCGACCACCGGCAAGTGGCACTAACATTGAAGACGACATTGAATTAGCGCAAAAATTGTTTCGTAAGGCGAACGATGGCAACGATTTTGTTGATTTTAATGTATTTAATAATGTCATGAGTAAACACCAAAAGTGGAGTTTACAAAAACAACAACTTGGTGTAAATAAAGACGTAAGTACGTCAGATTCAAAAAGGTCAAGGTCGGAGATGGATTCTAGTCCTTCTAGTGTCAATCTATCTACACCGCCTAATTGTAATGTCACAACCCCGTCTAGTCTTAATGTTCAAGGAGACCTAAACAACCGACTCGAAGGACGGGAGGCAGCAAAAAAGAAAAGGAATGGTAAAGAACCCGTGACCGAGTCTACGTCTATGTTTAGTGCAGAGGATTTATCACGGATTGAGGCAAGTAAGGTCTCCGCAGATAAGCTAACTGAACATAGACAAAGAAGGCTATAGGCTGATTTGCAAATAGAAAATCTAAAAATTCTAAAAACAAAAACAAAAATGGAGTTGGTTTGGCTAAACACATTACTTTCCTGACATGATTTAAACCCGGACGATGAAGAAATGAAGAAAAAGCTTAAGGACAAATATATGTCCGACCTTTAGGTCAGTACTCGTTTATTTTATACTATAAATCATCATACGAACTACATTTTTATGTGTTTTTTTGTCTTTAATCAACAGATAAACTTTTTTTTTATTTTTGTGTGTCTTAAATCAACAACAACAGCAACAAAACCAACATCAACAGCAACAACAACTCAACAACAACAACAACAAAAACAAAAATAATAATAATAATAATAATAATAATAATAATAATAATAATAATAATAATAATAATAATAATAATAATAATAATAATAATAATAATAATAATAATAATAATAATAATAATAATAATAATAATAATAATAATAATAATAAATAGGACTTTCTCTCTCTTGTCGGTTTTAGAGAGAAGTTTCTCTCTAATTGAAGACGCCGCCATTGTTGCTCGTGCTTTTCCATGGCTCGAGGGAGAGGTAGACCGCCCAAAATTCGGCTTTCTCACGCGTCCCTACATGATCCTGACCCTAATGGTACTGATTTTACTGGTTTTCCTTCGAATTTTTCCATGGGTTCTTCCCCCACTCGTGATTCTTTAACTGTAAATGATGTTATCTTGGATGCTATTTCATCTTCTTGTACTTCTTCGAAGATTAACAATGTTCCTGTTATGGTGAATTCCCCCACTTTAGTGCCAATTCAAAGCGAGTTGAGTTGTCCTAAAACAAGGGAAGCCATTAATGTTCCTGTGCCTCTTTCACAACCTAATGTTCCCGTTAAAATGAATGAAACTATGAGTAAATCGTGGGTTGATGTCACTAAGAAACATAGTCAAGTAGGTATGAGTTTATTTTTTCATGAGGAAAGTGCAAATTCAACTGAAATTGATATTGGCATGGATGAGGTTAAAGATGAAATTGCTAGATGGAGGTTTACTCTTATGGGTACTGTTCTTGGGGGTAAACCACCTCTCAAGCTTGTTTCTGATTTTGTTCAAAAGAATTGGAATCATGGTCCTTTGCCTTTAGTTCAATACTTTAAAAAGGGTTGGTTTAGTTTTAAATTTGATTGTGAAGGAGATATGCAAGAGGTGTTGAAGAGGGGTCCTTGGAAAATAGGATCCAACTCTCTAATCCTTAAGCAATGGTCTCCCTCTTTCTCCTGCAATATGGAAACTGTTACAAAGCTTCCCATATGGGTTCTGTTTCCTGATCTGGATCCTTTTCTATGGACTGATTCTGTGCTTAGTAAGATTGCTAGTAAGGTGGGTAAGCCTCTCTTTGCTGATCTAACTACCACCTGTAAGGCTAAACTCTCCTTTGCTAGAGTTATGATAGAAGTGGATGTTTCTGCTGATCTTGTTGAACAAATAGTTATCAATGCTCCTTTCATTGGTCAATCTGTTCAGAGGGTTGTTTATGAATGGGTTCCATATTATTGTAAAACTTGTAAGAAGATTGGTCATTTGGCCTCTTCCTGCAAAAAGAATAAGACTCCTCAGTCTTTTCATGAGGGAGCTGAAGCTAAAAAAGGAAAGAACCCTGGAGTTTTTGGTCCTCAGACTGGTTCTACACCTGTCTCTTACTCAACTTTACCTGAATCTGACTTGCCTTCCTTAGAGCCTGCCTCAGTATCTCACTTGCTAGGTGGTACCTCAGACTTTCAGAAGGACATGACTGTCTTGCAGAAGGGAGATGGCTCAGTTTGCAGTGAGCTGGGTCAAATCCCTCTGTCAACACATAATGTTTCCATTGCTGAGAGGGCTGTAATGCACTCAGGATGCAGTGAAGTAGGGCATGTCTCTGGGCTAAGCAAGGATGGTTCCCTGGTTGTTGAGTTGTTAAAAGGTGTAAAGGCTTCCTCTATAGATTCTGATGTTATTTTGTCTCCTAACAAGTATCAAGTTTTGGGACAATTTGGTGATGATGATTTGGGTCCTGGTGCTTCCACTGAAGTGGAACCCCCTGATAAATAGTTTCTATGATCATAGCTACTTGGAATATTAGGGGTTTTAATAAGGTTGTTAAGCATCTAGAGGTTAGTAATTTCCTTAAAGAAAATAACATTGATGTTCTTGGTTTATTGGAAACTAGAGTTAAGCAAAATAAAGCCTCTAGAATTTTGGCTAATAAGTTCAGAAGATTGAGTAACTATACAAATTATAATTCTCACTCTAATGGTAGGATCTGGTTGCTTTGGAATAATGTGACTACTGCTGTAAGTATTCTTGAGGAGCATGCTCAAGTTATTCATTGTCTGGTGAAGCACTTTGCTACTGGGAGAAACTTTCATTTGTCTGTCATCTATGGGAGTAATAATCCTGACCATAGACATAGTCTATGGCAGTCTCTTACTGGCTTTGCTGATATAGTTGGTCCTTGGGTCACTATGGGTGATTTCAATGTGGTTAGGTACTATCATGAAAAGATTAGTGACACTCCTCCTGTATTCACTGAACTTGCTGACTTTAATGATTGTCTACTCCAATGTGGCTTGAATGATCTGCAGGGCACTGGGGCTAGCTTTACTTGGTTCAATAAGCATGACATTTCTTCCCGAGTCTATTCTAAATTGGATAGGGTAATGGTAAACACTGATTGGTTGGTGGAATTTCCTCAAACGTCTGCACAGTTCCTTCCCCCTGGGATCTCTGATCATTGTCCTGCTCTTCTTTCTTTTCACAATGATCCTATCCCTAGGAAACAATTTAGTTTCCTTAACTGTTGGATTGCCCACCCTACATTCCTTCAGACTATCTCGAATGCTTGGGATTGTCATATTCATGGTAATGCAATGTTTCAATTGATGGGTAAGCTGAAAAAGGTCAGGGTGAGCCTTCAGACTCTTCATAAGGATTACTTCTCTAATATTGGCAAAAGGTTAAAAATGAAAAAGCTGGAGTTAGATCAATGTTTTGTTGACCTTCAAAGACATCCTTTGTCTGCTGATTTTATTGCTAAAGAGAAAGAGACTGCTCAGGCTTTTATCAAACTCAAAGAGGCTGAAATTAGTATTCTTTCTCAAAGAGCTAAACTGCATGATATCAAATACAATGATGTTTGTTCCTCTTTCTTCTTTGCTAAAATTAAGGAGAGGCAGCAGTGTCATATGATTGGGGAGATTATTGGTTTTGATGGTTTGCATTATCATGGACCTCAGGAGGTGGGGGAGGCTTTTGTTGGGTATTATAGACACCTTCTTGGGTCCTCTACTCCTGTACAGCATATTGATGATGATACTGTTGCTGGTGGTACGTGTGTGCATGAGCAAGATTATCATTCTTTGGTTGCCCCTATTACTAGGGTGGAAATTAAGAATGCTCTCTTCTCTATGGGGTCTAACAAGAGTCCTGGCCTTGATGGCTTTTCTGCTGGTTTCTTTAAGGCCTCCTGGAACATTATAGGCAATGATTTCTGTAAGGCTGTGGAAGATTTCTTTCAAACAGCTTTCTTACCCAAGCAAGCAAATGTCACCATTCTTACCCTCGTCCCTAAGAAGCCTATTGTTCAAACTGTTAAAGATTTCAGGCCAATTTTGTGTTGCTCTATAATCTATAAAACTATTAGTAAGATCATTACTAATAGGCTGCAGAATGTTTTGCCTTCTCTGATTGGTCTTGAACAGGCTGCTTTTGTCAAGGAGAGGAATATTTTTGAGAATATCATGCTTACTCAGGGGTTACTCAAGGGTTACAAAAGGAAAAATCTTACCCCCAGATGCATGCTTAAGGTTGATATTAGCAAAGCTTTTGATTCTGTTCAATGGGATTTCATTCTTAATCTGCTCAAGACTTTAAAGTTTCCTGATCTTTTTATCAAATGGATCATGGGGTGCATTACTGGTTCCTGGTTCACCATAAAGGTTAATGGCTCTAATTTTGGGTTCTTTAAAGGCAAATGTGGTCTAAGGCAGGGTGATCCTCTCTCACCTAGTCTTTTTGTCCTTAGCATGGAAGTTCTATCTAGGAGTTTAAGAGGTATGAATAGAGCTCAGGATGTCTCTTTTCATCCCAAGTGCACTAAACTTGGGTTGAATCATCTTATTTTTGCTGATGATCTCATGATCTTCACAAGGGGTGATTTGCCCTCTGTCCAACATGCTGCTAAACTTCTTCATTCCTTCTCTGTTTGCTCTGGTCTTAGAGCGAATTTTGAGAAAACTGAAGCCTATTTTGGAGGGGTTTCTGATGTTCTTAAAGCTCAAATTCTTACTGCAATTGGGATGTCTGAAGGATCCTTTCCTTTTAGATATCTTGGAATGCCCATTAACCATTCCAGACTCACTCAACACATGTATGAAGGACTCACTCTTAAAATTACTAGTCTCCTGCATAATTGCACACATACAAACCTTTCTTATGCTGGGAAGATTCAGATCATCAATTCAATGATTTTTGGTCTGGGAAACTTTTGGAGTAGCAGCATTCTTTTGCCCAAATCTGTTTGCCTGTTCATTTCTAGGGCTTGCAGACAGTTCTTTTGGGGTGTTTCTGCAGGTGCTAGGAAACTCTCCTTTAAGAGTTGGGAGTCTATTTGTGTTCCCTGGTCTGAAGGTGGGTTTCAGGTGAAGGATATTATTGCCTGGAATAAAGCAGCAATGTTAAAATGGCTTTGGCATATAGATAGAGGGACGGGGTCTATCTGGTCTTCTTGGGTTAGAAGCTATTTCCTTTCCTCTGACATTACCATTTGGGAGCTGCAAATTAAAGAGTTTCATCCTGAGAGTCTTAGGAGTATCCTCATCAATAGAGATAGATGTGCTCTACAACTTGGGGGTCTTCAGAGAGTCAAGGATCTTTTGGCTGGCTGCTCTACTCTAAACAAATTCTCCATTGGCAAAGCATATGAGGCTGTGAGAAACACTCTCCCTTCTAATACTCTGTTTAGCAAGATAAACAAAGCTTGCCTTCTACCTAGACATAGAATCATACTGTCTCTTGCTATACAGCATAGGTTGGCTACTACTGATAAACTCATTTGCAGAGGACTCATCATTCCTAACAGATGTTCTCTCTGTCAAATGGCTGCTGAGAATTCTAAGCACCTGTTCTATCAATGCTCTTTCTCTAAGTCCTTGATATCTGGCCTAGCTTGTTGGGTAGGGTTTCCTAAGGGAGTTTTCCAGCTACATCCTCTTCTGGTCTGGAATTTCAGACGAAAGGTAAGCAACTGGAAGAAGAAATGGGCATTGTGCAGTATTGCAGCTTCAGTTTATCTTTTGTGGAGGGAAAGGAACAAAAGGATTTTTGAGGGGATTCATCGATCAATTGATGCTCTTGTTCGAGAAATTCAAGTTATTGTTAGTGCTATACTTCTTACTAAAGATGCTAAGATCAACCATGATGAAATTCTAGAGGCTCTTAATGCTTAGTTTGTTTTGATTGTTTTCTAGTGGTTATGTTCTTGTAAGAAAACTCATGTATCCATTTTTTGAATATATGAGAAATATCCTTCTTGCAAAAAAAAAAAAAAAAAAAAAAAAAAAAAAATAATAATAACTCTGATTGGTTGCGCGCGGTTCCTATATCTGGGTTGGGTCAGACTATGAACCGGAGGACTTACCGTAGTGTGCTGGGGTATCGCCTTGGTGTCCCGTTATTCGCGGTATCTAGGCCTTGTCCTGCTTGCTCTCGGGTTTTTGCCGATGATATGTTTGGGGACCACGCTGTTTCTTGTACTGGTACTGTGGGGGTTAAGCATCGGCATAACCTCGTTCGTGACACCTTATTCGACATTTGCTAAGGTCTGGTATTTCTTCGGGCAAGGAGGTTGATATTGGTTTGGTTGACGGGCATGGCGGATCTCTTCGTCCGGCGGATTTGCTACTTTATTCGTGGGACAGAGGGCGTGATGTGTGTGTTGATTTGACAGGGTCTTCCCCCTTGACTCAGACTGGGATGTCTGATTTTGTGCCGGGACGGGTTGTTGCTGATGCTGCTCAGCGCAAATGTACTAAGTATAGGGATTTATGCGCGACTGCTGGCTATGGTTTCCTACCATTCTCTTTCTCTTCGCTTAGGGAGCTGGGCTCGGATGCTGTTGACTTGCTCAAGCGGATCCTGAAGTTCTCGGTATCTCAGGATGCTGGGGCTCGGGTGACCGCTTATATCTTTACTAGGATTAGCTTTGTTATAGCTAAGGGGGTGGGGGCCCAGATTGTCTCTCGGCTCCCCACCAACTTCATGTAAACTTTTCATTTTATTTTATTTTAATGAAATCTGCGCGCATCTTATAATAATATATAAAAAAAAAAAAAAAAAAAAAAAATAATAATAATAATAATAATGAAAATAATAATAATAATAATAATAATAATGAAAATAATAATAATAATAATGAAAATAATAATAATAATAATAATAATAATAATAATGAAAATAATAATAATAATAATAATAATAATAATAATAATAATAATAAATCTGTTAATAATAATGATAATAATTTTAATATTAATACTAATACTAATAATATCATTATATTAGATCGATTAATTACAAAATAATAATAAAAATAATGATAATTGGTTATATTTCGTTTAATAATAATAATAACAATAATAGTAACAATAATAATAATAATACTAATAATAATAATCTTAGATCTGTTAATAATCTACTATATACTAAATCAGAAATAATTGTTGCTCTCTGATTGGCTGCAGGATTTCAGGAATAGTGGGTCCCACATCAAAACTAAAACATTAATTACCCTCTCTCCTCTACTAGCTTATTTAGATTCTGTTTACATATTCACAAACTCTGTTTACATATTTTATTTACATATTCACAATTCCATAATTTTATGTTGTTTAGATACTTTCATAATATCTTCATATTCCATTATTAAAATAAAAAAATTATAAACTAATAATTTCATGCAAAACAAAGTCCAAATAATACAATTAAAAATTAAAATTACAATACTCTTGCAACTAAAAAAAATAATTTCAATTTCAAACAATTAATAATTAAAATTACAATACTCTTGCAACTTAAAAAATTTCTCAAACGGAACTATAAATTGCTTGATGAATATACCTGTAAAAAGGCAATACCCGATTAATAATAAAAAAAACAGAATAAAAGTAGATTATTAATAATTAAAATAAAAAAATAAAAATAAAAAACAAGAAAAAAGTAAGGAGAAAGTGGATTACTCCATACACACACCATGCTTAACAAAATTTAAATGAGGGATATATATATATATATATATATTATATATTTAGCTATAATAGTATATATATATATATATATATATATATATTATATAATATATATATATATATAGATTTAGGATCCGGTGGAAACGACCACTCGGTGCAAAAAGTGGAAACAACTTACTTCAAATACTAACACTATGCTTTTTCAATAAAAAGAAAAGCCACTGACATTACTAATCCTATTATTAACGTACCACTACCCCAAAGGCCCAAACCCAAATGTCCTTCATCTCCATCCACAACCACCAACAGTCGCCGGCAACCACCACCATGAAGACATTCCGACTGGCACCACCCGCCGGCAAACAACAACATCACCACAGACGCAACCTCCCCACCTTCTTCAAACCCAAAAAAACCGCTTATCTCCCCCTTCACCACTAATCTGATGTCGTCGTCGGTGACGGCGAAGACCATCGAGCATCCCCTATGCCAGCACAACTACGACGACACCATTGAGCCCAGAAACCCCTAAAATTCTCGATTATTAAACCCAGATTCGCATATATTAATTCACCTTATTATATCTACCATCCTTGAGTTCCTCAAACTTGTTTCTTCTCAATCTCTCTCCGCCCTATTATTCGTTGGACATATCTACAAATCTCCGGTGGCGACTCTCGCCGCCCCTTCTTCTACCTTACCACCCCATAAAAGTCAACTCATATCAATGTATCTACTGTAATCTTTGATGTATCTAGCCACTATTATAGTGTATCTTAACATATATACACAAAATTGGTTAATAGGTACAGTAAATTTGGGTTGAGGTACATCAATATATAAATGCGTGAAAGAGTTAGGAAATGGGAAGAGGTTGTTGGGTTTGTGATCGTCGCCGATGACAGTGACCGATGGTAAATGGGGTAGGCGGTGATGGCAGGTGATGAGGTGGTGATGTTGTAACTGTTTGGGGTAAGTGTGAGGTGTTGCCGGTGATTTCCACGACTATGGTGTCGGTTGGTGACGCCGAAGGCGATGGTGCGTGCTCAAGCAAGGTGGTCAGGATGTGTTGTGTTGTTTATAGTCAAATGTGTAGGGAATTTGTCAAAAGGGGATAATGACTTTTACGTACTGTGTTGGGCCTTGTACCTTCTGTTTATGGGTTTTAATTATATGATTGTAGTACATTTCCACTTTTTACACCGAGTGTTCGTTTGCACCGGATCTTACCTCTATATATATATATATATATATATATATATATATATAAAACATATATATATATCTATATATATATATATATCTATATAAAATCAGAAAAGTGGCAAGAAAAAAAATGATATAAACTATGACATAATTGTAATGTAAATATAATTAATTTATTAATTAATAAAAGTAGATTATTGATAATCAAAATAAAAAAATAAAAAATAAAAAACAAGAAAAAAGTAAGGAGAAAGTGGATTACTCCATACACACACCATGCTTAACAAATTAAACGAGGGATATATATAATCATAAAAGGGGCAATAAAAAAATGATATAAACTATGACATAATTGTGATGTAAATATAATTAATTTATTAATTTATAATTTATTTATATACAAAATGTATACATTAATCATAACTTTTAGAGATAATGTAGCGTAGCGGGGTGATGAAATAAACAAAAATATGGTTAATATATTTTACAAGTATGATAATCCTAATTCATAAAAAGTGCTCATTCTCGATGAAAAAAATTGAAAATTACGACATTACGTGAATCGTATGTTCTGGAAGCAACACAAGTGCACAAATGTTTGATCAGTCGACAACATTAGCAATTAATTTATTAATTTATAATTTATTTATATACAAAATGTATACATTAATCATAACGTTTAGAGATAATGTAGCGTACCATGCTTACAAATTAAACGAGGGATATATATAATCAGAAAAGGGGCAAGAAAGAAATGATATAAATATATATTGATTTTGCATACTATAAAATTCAAACAATACTATATAATATAACTCTATAGTTGTAGGAAAATAATTAATTAAAAAGGATAATTATGAACTATGACATAATTGTGATGTAAATATAATTAATTTATTAATTTATTTATATACAAAATGTATACATTAATAATCATAACTTTTAGAGATAATGTAGTGTAGCGGGGTGATGAAATAAACAAAAATATGGTTAATATATTTTACAAGTATGATAATCCTAATTTATAAAAAGTGCTCATTCTCGATGAAAAAAATTGAAAATTACGACATTACGAGAATCTACTTTTATATAAAAGCTATAAAACATTTAAGATGTTTCTATTGGTTGAAGAAATTAATGAATGAAAAAGTAATTGGCCCTACCCACTCTCCTTCCTATTAGTTAATTACTCTCTCTCCTCCGCACCTCTATTATGCTAATTAATTTCACTTTTCATACAAATCTATTTTTTTTAAAACATTTGATTTTAATCTATGAATAAAACTAATTTATAAATGAAAATAGTTTGGTTTTGATTTATAAATAATTTATGATATACGTCTAAGGAAAAAATTTCACACTAAAATTCATAAAAAACATCACTTTAGAAATTATAAAAATCTTATAAGATTTAAGGAAATTAGGAAAACAAAACTTAGTCATATAGATTTATAGTTAATCAAAAACCAAAACTTAGTCATACAATTTATCTTGCGAAACAAAAATTTACGTTTAGTAAATTAGGCCAAATATGTTTTGATCAACACGAGATTAAGTTTTTTTGCCCGGTTAGGGGAATTATTCAATGTCTTATTTATTAGCGCAAAGTTTGAATAAAGTTCATTAGTATACTCTTTAATCCAATAATAACTCTTATAATTAGGCCCGTGCATTTTTTGCACGGGTTTAAAACTAGTAATATTAATAGCAGTAATATTAATGTCAATAATATTAGATCGGTTAATAATAAAAATAATATAATTGGTTATATTTTGTTTAATAATAATAATAATAATAATCAAAATAATCAGAATAATCAGAATAATAATAATAATCAGGATAATAAACATAATAATTAGAATAAAGATCGGAAGCTTACAGAGATGAAGATGCATGTCTTTTTGAGCCGATGAAGATGATGGTGAATAGCATATGAATATCAAAAGAAGGAATGAGAGGGCTGAAGCAATAGAAGATGACCAATGAAATGCTTGATAATAGAAGGAGCAAATGAAGATGCATGAACAATGAGATGAAGATGAACAATGAGATGATGCATGTCAAAGAAGGAGCAAATGAAGAGGACGGTAGATCCAAATGGAAGGATTAATTGTGAAATGAATTGTCAAATGAAGAAACGGCTGTATTGTGTTTAAGTTCTTTTTTTTCTTTTTTTTTCTTTTTTTTTTTTAATAATTAATTGTCAAATTCTTGGATTATTTGTATTTTCTGTTTTTTCCTTTTTCGATTTTGTTGGATTAAATTTTAGTCGTTGGATCAAATATAGTCTTATTATAGCCGTTGGATGAAATATAGCCGTTGGTTTAATTATATAGCCGTTGGATCAAATATAGCCGTTGGATTAATTATAGCCGTTAGTTCAAATATAGCCGTTGGTTTAATTATAGCCGTTGGATCAAATATAGCCGTTGGTTTAATTATAGCCGTTGGATCAAATATAGCCGTTATTGGGCATAAAAACTACATATAACACATAGTCCTTCAATCAATTGCTCACACATTTTCCATGATTCAATCCCTCCTCAATTATACAAAATAACTCCAACATATTATATAAAATAATTCACACATTAAAATGTATGACTCAAGTTCAAATTCTTCAAATTCTTCAAACGACGATATTGTCAATCAAAATAGGCTTTCTGATTGCGAGTGGGAAGCCGAAATCGATGAAGAAACTGAGGCGGTACAAAACCTTATAACTCAACGTATGAATGAGTATATAAACAGAAATATACAACAACCAATTCCTCGAACTAGGCGCCCAAGAAGAAACATCGAGAGAAATCGTGAAGAGGGTCATAACCAATTGTACCATGACTACTTTATAGATCCGGTGTACCCCGAGGAGCTATTTCGCCGCAGATTTCGCATGCATAAGCATGTATTTATGCGTATAGTTACTGCTTTATCCGCCAACAACCGCTATTTTCAACAACGGGCAGGCGGTAATGGGAGACCTAGTTTCTCACCCTTACAGAGATGTACGGCTTCTTTGAGAGTACTTGCATATGGTGCATCTACTGATTCAGTTGATGAATATTTGCGTATGAGCGATACATCCATAAGAGACTCTCTCAAATTGTTCGTCGACGGGGTGATTGATAACTTTGGAACTCAGTATCTACGCAGGCCCACCCCTCAAGATTTAGCAAGGTTGCTACATATGGGGGAGGCTCGTGGATTTCCGGGCATGTTGGGTAGCATTGACTGCATGCACTGGGAGTGGAAAAACTGTCCAACATCATGGGCGGGACAATATTCCGGGAGAAGTGGTAAGCCTACAGTCATTTTGGAAGTTGTCGCATCGTACGATTTATGGATATGGCATGCTTTTTTTGGTACACCAGGTTCCCCTAATGATATTAATGTTCTTCAACGTTCTCCATTATTTAATGAAATTTTAGAAGAATCTGCCTCAACTGTTAATTTTGAGGTGAATGGTAGGGAGTATAACATGGGATATTATCTTGTTGATGGTATATATCCGGGTTGGGCAACATTTGTTAAAACAATTACTGCGCCTCAAATTCAAAAGCATAGATTATTTGCAGCTCGACAAGAGAGTTGTCGAAAAGATGTTGAGCGTGCCTTCGGCGTCTTACAAGCCCGATTTGCGTATATCAAACGGCCTTGTCTTCTTTGGGATTGAACCACAATGGGAAAAGTTCTTATGGCTTGTATTATTATGCATAATATGATAGTTGAAGACGAACGAGAAACATATCTTAACTATGAAAACATAATCGCGGAGTTTAAAGAAGATAATCCGACTTCAGCTAGTGATGATCAATATGAGTATTGTTGTAGAAGGACGGCTCAAGATCGATTCATAGAAATTCATGGCGAGATTCGCGATCGTGCCACTCATATTGCTTTGAAAAATGATCTCATCGAGCATATTTGGCAAAATTTTCGTAACTAGATTATGAACGAAATGTATTTTCATTTACGGGTTGTTTAGCTAGTTAGTTCTAATTTTGTGTTTTTTCAATTAGTTTTATGTAACCCGTATTTTTTTAGCTCGTTTTTTTTATTCTAATTTTGTGTTTTTTTTAATTTGTTTTATGTAACCCGTATTTTATTTACTGAATCATGTTTTTTAATAATTGCGAGTTTTTTTTCCACATTTGTGTAATTATTAGTTTATTAAGAGATTTTCAAAAATGTAAAAATTAACTTAATTTTAGTTTGTTAGTAATAAGTATTATATGAAATAAAGTATGAGAGAGGTTTGGGTGGGGTAGAGAATGTTGGGAAAGGATGGGAAATGTTGAAAAGTGAAAAATGATTGGAAAGGTTTGAAAAGTGAAAAATGATTGGGTTGGTGACCTAGGTCATGACTTTTTGCTTAGAAGGTGTAAATGGGTCAAGATAATTATGGGGTAATCAAGTGTAAAAATTGGTGGTAACCTAGTTAGTGTGACTTTTGCTTGGGGATGGTCAATGTAAGACACTTTTCTATTTCTAGATTCTTTATTTTCCTTAATTATCATAATTTGTAGCTGAAATTTTAAACAAAATAACTTGAATATTTTTCTTTGTTTTCGTTTGAATTGTACATACACTTTGTTTGAATGCTACATACAAAATTCGGTTTTATAAGTGTGACCATTACCCCAAAACTTTCATAAATACTTCTTGAAATTAAAACAAAAAAAAATGTTTACTTTGGTTATTTTAAAAACTATATTTACTAATTCTAGGGACGTCGAAAAACCCTACAAATTTAATAAGTACACCTGACCTTGTTCGTCTGTGTTTGTTACATTAAATTATAATACTATCGTTTATCCCCATTTTTTGTTATGTGTCATAGGCATAGCAATTGTGGTACGGACCAAACCGAAACCGAATCGATCCGAATGAAAATATTCGATTCAAATCCAAAATTTAAAAACCCATATAGTGGATCCCGTTCCACTATTTAGATTCCCATATCCAAATCCAATATTGGAAAACCCGAACCAAATCCGAACCCGATCCATTCAAATATTTTTGAAACTTTACTTTTATAAACTAGAAATTTCATTTTTGTCCTATAAGATCAAAGTTTTTAGGTAGTCAAATCAAGTTTTGAAATATATGGTGGATCGGGTATGGATTTAGAGTAGGTATGGTTATGAAAAAAGTATAGTGGATTAGGTATGATATTTAAAGTTTTGGATATAGATCGGTGATCCAATAAATAAGTGGACCGGGTTTGGATCTCGCAAAACTCAATCCAACCCGATCCATTGTCATCCCTTACTTTACTTATGTCTGTAAAGTGTTGTTGTATATTTGTAATATTTTATACTTGTATTTAGGCGGCCCTTGTATTTATATTAGGAAGTTGTAATTATGGAAGCCTCATAATTGCCCAAAAAAATTGCTTTCGGTTAATGGGTTTATTACAAATTCTCATTACGGGTCAAGTATTATACGGTCTTTTTATGTAAGACAAATATATTGTTTTTTCTTATCCATTCTTATATAGACAAGTTGTATGTATTTGACCCGTCTTAAACTTAAAACGGATAATAGCGTCTAATTGATAGGGGAGAGGGATTCGAAAGCGTGACCAATTGTGACAATAACTGTATCTTAACCACTAGCCAATGACTTTTTTAGAAATTTCGTATTAGATGATGTTATTGTGTTTTTTGACATGTTTTCTTTGTTAGGATAGAGTGTTTTTCAGTAACTTGGTCTGTATCAAATAATTTGGGTGAGGTGAAATTTTTGTAGCTAAATGGAAGGCTTGTATCAGTTATTGGTGGAGTCTATGAAAATGTAGCTGGGAAGTTCAACTTTAATATGAATTTGACTCATTATACTTAGTTTATTTCAGGTTGCGGGATTTATTTGGTCCATTTTACATCGCATTGGTCGCAGAAATTCTTACTATTAGAAGTTGAATATGGAAATAACTATAGGTAAGTCTTTTGACATAGATGATGCCCAGGTTGTTAAAAGTGCTCACCTCGAAAATCCAGTTCCGGATTGTTGCTATATTGGTGGAATTGTAAGTGGGATTTCAGAGATTGATGATTTAGAGGTTGCTAAAAGCTCAGTAGGCATTCCTAAAACTATTCATGTCGAGAGCATAGGTTCGGATCCTCAATTTAGTAAAACCCAAGATGGTACTAACCCGGGGGTTGGTATGAAACTTGATGATGCTAAGTTGAGTAAAACCATAGAATGTAAGAAAGAAGGAGGAAAAATTGAGGATGTTCAGTTTCGCAGGACGTTGGGGTCAGCTGGGGATGATAAAGGAGATGATGATATGGATAGTATTTGTGTTGCCAATCTTACAAGAAATTCAATACAACTTAGACCTTCAAGAGAGCGTTGGCTGAAGCCTTTTGAGTTTGATTATTTTGAAGATGAATTGTCAATGGATTTATGTCAAACTTGGAGGGCTGTAGAGTTCATAAGGCTTCCATTCGAAAGAGCTCATAATACAAGTGATGACTTGTCTAGCGATATGGTCGTTGGAGTGATTGATCAGCAATTTTACATCAACTACAACACTATTGAGGAAAGTTCTTTTTCAGAAAGAGGGATTGCCAAGCTCAAGAGAAGGTGGACTGGAGGAACAAATGTTGGTTTCCCTTTAAACAGGAAAGTTGTGGGGGCTAAGTGTTATGGACGAGGAAAATATAGACCGATACGTTGGACAACTGACGAAACAGAAAGTCATGGCACTGCTTGTGCCACAATAGCTTGCAGAAATTATATCATGGGCAACTATTGTGGTCTTAGAAATGGAACTTTAAGAGGCGCTACATCTCAAGCCAAGGTGGCATTTTACTTATCTGCTAAATCAAAGGAATCTAGCTACCATGTATCAGCTCTTTTGGACGCAATCAATGATGCGACTTACGACCATGTAGATGTAATGTCGATTTCTTTAGGACATACAATTGATACTCCTGCACGAGGAACTAAATATGAACTTAATACAATAGCCCATGGAACCTTGTATGCTGTTTTGTCGGGAATAGTTTGTTGTGTAGCTGGTGGTAATTCTGGACATATACCAGAACCAAGGTTACTTAAAGTTGCAAATTATGAGCCTTGGCAACTGTGTGTTGGTGCATGTAACACTGACAAATTTTTTTGTACCAATATATGCCTAGGTGATAATCAAATTATAAAGGTAATATTTCTATACATTTCTTCCAAATTTATTTAAACCATTGATACCATTTTTTTGTCATATATTCGTGCATTCATGATCTCTTATCAGAGACATTCCACCAATCTTTTTGAAAGGACCGGAAAGTGTCCACTCATTCGCCTTCCCAAGAGATACAAACGATCAACAATAACAACTGGGTAAGTGTTTGTAAAAATGATCGGAGGACCGTCTATTGAAATAGCCCTTATTTGAATAATTCAAGTTTGTCCATTTACTTCCCTTGTGTGAACTTAAGAGTGTTGATCTATTTTTGTAGACAAAGTTTTTAATATATCTTCGTGCTTAGATCCTGACAAATTTAGAGGAAAAATTATCATTTCTACCTATACTATGGGTAACCATGATGATAAGACAGTAAATGAAGCAAAACGAGCAGGAGCGAAAGGCATTATATTCTATTGTGGCGTAGTATTATGGCGTGATAAGATTGTTTTTCCTCTACCGGCTGCTGCTGTTTCCCGAGAGAGCATGGACGAGATTCTAAAGTGTTTGAAAAGGTATGAAATCTATGATTTTGGTTATTAACTAAAATTTAAGATGTATATAAAATAATTGAAGCTATAATTAATTCAACAGCCAAAAGGAATGTATGGCGGAGATATTTCCAACCACCGAAGATGATTCGAATGATAAAGATTTTCCTGTTTTGATGAATTTTTCTTCGAAAGGACCCAACCCTAGGGACTTCAATATCATCAAGGTAAGTTGTATCTTTATTTTTGCAATTTTCCTTATTGTAAATCGAGAGGGGAGGAATTCATATAGATCAATAATAGATGTATTATTGATTCGTGTCTCATAACCATTACAAAAGCATAATATATAGAGTAGCTTAAGCTAACCTAGGATAATCTAATAATGGCAATGCAATTATATTATTCCATACTAACATATATTATTGCAATATCGGTATATTGTAATATACCGATATTATTCCCTAACATTCCTTAATATTTCTAGCTGGACAAAAGATGAATGTGTTTTTTATATGATTCATATATAAATTTTGTGGGATACATAGAGATTGAACTAGTCAGTTTCAAACCTGACTTTATTGCACGACTAGGTTGCGTAGTAGTTAAAAAAGTTTATACAAAAAAAACTATCACTTAACTATGGTTGTGGCTATATAAGTACATGATTCTCAGTGCCTCGTTATTGTGCTATCACTTCCATGTTTTCTTTATAATAAGACTTGAAAGATGAAATTAAAAACAGCCTGATATATGTGCCCCGGGCCAAATGATCGTGCCATTATCTCCGAATGTTGTTGGAGAAAAGACTTGGACATGTACCATTGCTTCTGGAACATCAATGTCAGCGGCTTTAGTCGCTGGAGCAATGGCAGTTTTAAAATCCATCCACCCTGATTGGTCATCCGCCGCTCTCATATCTTCTGTTTTAACTACAGGTATTCCAATTCCTTACTTATTGGTCTGTTGTGTAAGTCATCAAATTGGTGTTTGACATTAAAAGTTTTTAGTTGACAATTTCAAGTGCATGCTAGAAACAGAATAACCAATTAGTCTATATATGGACTAATAATATTAGTTATAAGTATTAAAGAGAGCATAGTAATATCCTCTGCTGCTAAGAATAGCATTAGTTAGAACTTAGAGGCCAATGTAATGGTTAAAGAAAGCCACACTCCATCAAGGGTGTATAGACTAAATAGTGGACTCAGCATTCAGAAATACTATTGAGATGTTAATAGAGATAAGTCGTGTTATTTTAACACTCGTTCTGCTATTCTGATCTTTTGATTATATACAATAAAATTTGATATGCAGTGGATCCTATCGAAATTAGAGATGATGAAGACATTCTTGGTGTTGGCAGTGGATTGATAAACGCCAAGAAAGCCCAAGAGCCTGGCTTAGTGTATGATATGAATCCAATTGACTATATCCGTTACTTGCGTGGTAGAAAACTCGATTTATCAGAACTAGTACAAACATCCCCCCACTTTACTACTGCCATAAAAGAATCGAACAACGAAAATATACACCCTCGAGATTTGAATTTAGCCAATTTAAGTGCAGCTTTCTTAGAAAATGAAAGAGGATACATGTTCAAGAGACGTCTTACAAATGTTGGCATTCCAAACTCAGTCTATTCATGCTATGTGGAGCGTGTGGAAGGGTTAGACATCAGGCCTAGACCTCTTGAACTTACGTTCGTGAAAACAGGTGAAGTGCAAGAGTATGAGGTTGATGTACAAGTTGTTGACTGGTCCAAAGGAGGGAAATATGGATTTCGAACATACATTGAATGGAGGTACGGTAAGTATCGAGTCAGGAGTTATATCTTCATTCTCAAGTCATGGTTGTTTGAGCCTAAACCGAAGACCTCAAGCCCCTAAGTAGTAAGTTTTTTTTTTATTTCGATATGGATGTTTGAGCCATGACATATTGTAGTTGTGTCCTTGTACTTGCTAGCTGTATGTTGCATTGAATGTGATGGCCTTGGTTGGCCTCTTACGGTTTCATGAGTTCCGCACTCAACAGTATAACCATTACTTGAAAGAACC
Source organism: Heliosperma pusillum (assembly GCA_022085475.1). Classification (NCBI taxonomy): domain Eukaryota; kingdom Viridiplantae; phylum Streptophyta; class Magnoliopsida; order Caryophyllales; family Caryophyllaceae; genus Heliosperma; species Heliosperma pusillum. The sequence continues at coordinate 38,800 of JAIUZE010005237.1, forward strand.
ATCTCTGACGGTGGATTGTCTCTGAGCAACAATGAGAGTTGTTCGAATTGACGTGATCTTCTTGATTACTATATGAGCTAGAGATCTAAACTCGGCATCAAGAGAATTAGTGGCCTCAACCAAAAGCAGTGATTTTGAGATTCTAATCACAGCCCTGGCAGTAGCAATTATTTGCTTATGTTCTACACCTGACACCAAGAAGTTAGTATCAGTTTAGCCGTACATATTTTTACATAGGCTCACTATAACTGCATATCATATGGGGAATTAGGAGTGACTGACAACCCACCTGGGTATGATGGCCATGAGGTAAGGACGGAACGGAAGGGTATGCATCTGCAATTTTAGCGGCATCAAAGACTTGTTCATATCGGCACTTCTTTACCATGCTTAATATTTCCTGCACTTGTAGCAAAATAGTGTATGTTCATATATGACCAACCCCATCTTCACTCAAGTGTATTTAATAGGTTTTTAGTAACGGCCATATTCAATTTGGTTGTTAATTAGCCTATTTATCACCATATTAATCTACCCCATTATGGTGAAACTTAATGGGAGTTTATGGTGCCCTTTGGTGCTCTTTATTTGTAACTCCTCTTTGTGAGGTGATTATAAATTATAAATAAGACAAGAGATGGTTTGAGTAACGATCTCATTCATCCTATCTATTATATATACAACTCATATAATCTCTTAGTTAGTCTACCATCTAAGTGACTTGGAATTTGGAGCGTGGACATATTCCGGGACTCTAGTAGCCGTCGGAGGTACGATATATGGTAGTGGGCAGTTAGCGAACACAACGATCCGATCGCTTCCGCATTAAGGTAAGTCTTTATTTTCCTACAGTGGTATCAGAGCAAATGTGTTTTGTTAGTGCTTCTACAATACATTTCCATATTGAACTCCGTCACAATGTATGTAAGTTTTATATGATAAATCATATGTTGTTGAGTGTTGCAACATATTTTTAATTGTATTGCCCTGCTTTTTCCAATCTCATCCGTTATTGCCTCCCTGATTCGCCTTCGATATTCCCTCTCGGTATTTTTTTTACCAAGTATGATTATGGTATGTTCATAAACATGAATATTATAATAATTGAATATGATTAGTTCATATTCTACCAAAATACTATCTTGTAAACTGCATATATGTTGCAGACTTGCAGTACATTTAGTTTATTACGTTTGAATAACATGCCTTGTAAGAGTGGTAAATTTTGTGGCCGTGTTTGTTATACATTACGACGGAACAAGCCTCGGTGACTGATCTCTGTGATAGTCACGACATGTGAGCAAAAGTAATGTGTAATTTTTGCTATAGAGGATTGTGTGTGTGTGTGTGTGTGTCACATGTTTTGGATCAGCAAGTTGAGAACTTGCGTTGGTCGGCGTTTCGAGATTCTTCAGTATTCATATTGCGTGTGTCGCGTGTGTATCAGTTGCCTCCGAAATCATGCATGATGTCAATTGATAGGCAAAGATTTGACCAATTAATTACTTCTCTTGTGTAGAGATGCATATGTGTCAATTGTAATCTTAGTCATCTTCTTTGCGAAGATTTTTCAAAAGACAAAGCGTTAAGGGAATAGCACTGTTGATTCAAAAAGGGGGAAAGATGAATGGCAGACATTATGAGTTTTGGCTTCTAGACTTTTTTTTTTTTATCATATTATATATTTTTTTGCCTTAGAGGTTAGATATGTTTTATTCACTTGGTTGATTTTGTTTTCAACAAACGTACATGGCATGAGTTAGTCTCTTTCTCTAAGTTTATGATTTGTTCATTGTGTTGCACAAATTTCCATTGCCTATTTTTTTTTTGGGCGATGTACCCCAGACCTCATATTGATTTCAGTATCTATTTTTCATTGCATATTGAAGTTATACATGTGTATGACGTCTTAAGATTTTGTTATGTAAATTTATTTTACATGTTATATCTTGTATCTTTGTGATGCTAATATTAAGCTAATTAGTTTAGCGAAGTCACAAGTGTATGAATATATTTCATACATGATTTGTATCAACCGTATAATATTTTTTTTATACATATAATTAAATATCTTAGTGAGTTTAATTATTTCCTATAATATTTTATGAATGTGTTTCGTAAAATTTATTTTACGTGTAAATACTGAATATTTTGAGACGATATTTTACAAGGCACGTAAAATTATCCTTATATATAAATTTTTAAATGTCTAAGTGACATTTTTTGTTTAAGCGACTTTTTTTGTTCTTTTTACGAGTATGAGAAATACTAATGTTTGACTGTTCGATTTAGTATATACTACTCATAATTATCTCTATATTGTGTTTTGCAAGATAAAGTTAGAACTTACGAATTCGTTTCGTATATTTTATCTTGTAAAAGGTGTGTAATTTTGTATTACATAGAAAACTAAATATTTAGTGATGTTTATTGTTCATGAGATGTTATAACTTACATATAAGGAGTTATATCTTAGTGATATAATAATACTGTAAATTTGTTTTACAAATAGGATTCATATCTTTGTGATATGACAGTTCTTGTAAATCTTTTTTACAAGATGAGTTATATATTGGGATATATTAAAAAATTAGTTTATGTAATTTTGCTTTACATAAATGATCTATATCTTTGTGATATACTTATAAATGTAAATTTGTTTTGCATAAGAGATTTCGTTATATCTTTATATTAATTTATGTAAATTTGTCTTACTTAAATGATTATATCTTGGTGATATATGTTGTGTAAAATTAGTTTTTACATGAGAAATGAGAAATCTTCGTGATTGAGAATTGAATACATATTAGTTATGTATCAAATCAAGACTATCATATATGTCATGATCAAGTTTTTAAAATTAACCTTTTCGAGTCGTGTAAATTCGTTTTGCACAACATTTGTGTAATATCTAAGTGATATTATTATTCGTGCTAATTTGTTTAGCCGTTATTTGTAAGGGTAATAGCTAATTTGTTTAGCATTTTTTGAAGGATTTAATGAATTCGTTTCACTTAATCTTAAGAGAAAATTAAATTGTTGAAATTTCTCGTTTATGGCGTTTGTGATGATTATGAGCTTAGCGAAATTTTCGAACGAGCAATATAAATGAAGGGATTTAAGTAATTTTAATTTTAAATTGTGCCTTAATCCATATACTTGTGTATGACAACAAGTGTTTATTTTTGGGATGATTTGTTCACCATTGGTAAAGCGGCTTGAATATTAAAAATTATAATGATTAGATTTTGTATCTTAGCTTATTAATAATCACGAGTTTATGAAATCGTGATCACTATTACATACATGAGGTTGGATAATGGATATCTGTGTTTTTACCAGTATTTGTTCAAATATAGTAAAGTTTGATTCATGCATAATTGTGTTATTTTGTATGTGGACCTAGTAAGTAGTTTTTTGAGATATGTCTTATAGCTTATGTAGCGTATGACTAGATGTAACTCAATTTCGATTTGACGAAAGGTACAAGACTATGTGTCTTGGCCCGAAGTATTTGTGGATTGTCCCATTTTATTTATGTGTGACTTTTAAAAACGGTATTGGCTATTGTAATGAGTAATTTTTTCATGATAATTTGTTTGTCATCCGATTCTGGGATTATGAAAAAAATACAAAACTCTTACTGGTTCATAGTCACTCAATCCTTAGTAATTCTCTCAAAACTTATCGAGACGGGAAAAGAGTGCCTCTTGGCACTAATGTATCCCGATACAATTATTAATGGTCTATGTTTTTTCTTACTATTGAGAACAAATATGTGGTTTTGTTTAATATGTTTGACTTAGTGTCGACAAGAGAGTAATATGAAGATAATATTAATTTGGTTCATGTTTGTTTCGAGCCAAATAAAATTATTCTGATCATGAATTCGAGTTATATGTGTGTTTCTTGGATCTAATGTTAATTCTTGTCCTTTGTGGATTTAGAAACATGGTGGGAATTTTTATAACTCGTAATTGTTAAATCCATTGTTTGTCGATAGATTATTTACGTTTAGCTATGCTAAACTATATTTCAAATAGGCTTTGTGCTACTTTGATGTGTTAATTCTCTATGCACTTAGGGTGCATGATTATTTTCAGTAATTAGTTTATTGAAAATCACGGATTTTTATTTAACCTCTTGTTAATAGTTTGTTATGACTATGTGTTTGGTCATAATATTTATGTTCACCGCAGTACTTTTATTCTTCTGCTTGATTACATATATTTTTTCATTTTTTCATTGTCTTTTAACTTTTATATTTCAATCTATTATTATTTTATTTGTGGGTAGTTAAATGTTAAGAGTATCATGAGACCGTATGTTTTTCCTTCTTCATTTGAGATGATTTACGCCTTATGATCGTGTAATCATTATTTTGTCATTTTGTAAAGTGTTTGATATGTTCAAACATTTTATGATAAAGGTGAAAATCGACTTCGAACTTAGAATAAGAACTCTTAGTTTATGTGTTGGTTGTGAATAACTCTTTGATATGTTCAAAGTGCGAAAGAGGAAATTTATGTGCGTTGATCTTACGATTCCAACATTATGACAAGATGTTGTTTTAATTGAGGAATTGTACATTATCACTTGATATGGTTGAGTGAAGGATGACGCTGATCAATTTTTTTTTATTTAAAGGAGGATTCCTTAAATATGTTTTGAGGAAATTTTGCTTGCTCCAAATAAGTTTTGGGTAATAGATTGGTCATTCATGCCTCAACATTTGTCAAACTTTGTGTTTAGGTGACCCACAATATTTATTCACTTGGATATGTTTCTAAGTGTTGGCGAAGATTAGTACACATTTGCCTTGTATTCGTTACAATGCAAAAACTATCTTATGGTGAGTGGGAGAATTTGTGAACTCATTGAGACACCAAGGATAGTTTAACTTATCTTTATGTTCAGAAAATGGAGTAGTTCCATGATTCGAGGTAAAGATGAGAGTTTGTCTACTAATGAGCAAATATTAACTTGTATGTCAAGTTATATGGATTAGCATAAGATCGGTTCTTATGGGGTTTTGCTCATTACGGAGAATAGTGGGAGTTGTTCCTTCTATCCGGTTTTTTGTACCACTTTTAGTAAGTGGGAGCTATCACTTTAAGTGAGGTTTTTTTTCCGCCAAGTAATAAAAAATGGATTGTTATTATGAGAGTAGATAGACATTGTGGCAATGTGGTTATGATAATAAGGTTTAAGACAATTTTGAGATATGTTCTCAAATGGTAGGTTTTGTTCTGTTTTCTTCTAATTTTGGTCATCTATTTGGATTTTGTTTTCAAATGAATGTAAAGAATATTTTCTCGAATCATGTCTCTCGAGAAAACTTATACATGGATCAATCAGTTGAGTTTGTCTCAAATGATTAAGATGATAAATTTTGTATCTCTTAAAATTGTCCATGTGTTAGTGGTCTTCCATATTTATTTCAACTTTCATAAATTATTTGTGTGATAATTTAGTTGGAATGGTGGAATTAATGTGGTTATGTCAAAATTACATAGGAGAGTAAGTATCTCTTTGTTAATTGTTGACATATTGGTATTTAGAAGAAAACTAATATTGTCTTTATGTTTAAACATATAATCAAGTGCAAGAAACGACCAAAGTATTGTTTCTAGTTCTATTGTAGTTGTTATTTTGATGTGTACCTTGCTTAGTACATGGTTGAACGTCAATTTTGTGATTAATAAGTAATTTGTTACTTAATCAATCCACTACATGCACAATGATATGTAATCAAGTAATTTTTACTCATGCCTTTGTGGTAAGAGTAGATTAGTTCTTGTGTGGAACTAAGAGTTGTCATCAAGTAAGATTAACTAACAAGATTGTTGACGTTTTTTTTTTGATGTGTTCTTAATTAGTTTATTTGTTGAACTAATTGTGCAAAAGAGTCAACTTAAATTTTAATCTTGTTGAGTTGTGGATGTGTTTGATGATGAACATTTTAGGATGAGAATTTTGTTTCTTTTAGAAATGTTCATATGCATTTGTTGCATGATGAGGCACATAAGATATCACCAAGCTTTTAGATTGCCTAGTCACACAGGTAATCGCCTTGACACTTGTGTAGTGGGCAAGATGAGACTGAGTCACTTTACACTTAGTGAGTGTTGAGGATTATCTTTGTACATGAGTTGTATGGAAAAGATATTGACTCGTTATATATACAGTCGCCTTAGTAAGTCTAAGATAAGACTTTTGTAGTCGAAATATGAAAAGACACCCTATTTTCGTACTAAAGCTTTGAACCGAATCACAAGTGTCAGGCTGGATATTTACTATATCAATCTGGTGGCTTGGGTTAGATACTTGAGTAGTATCTAGACTTAAGATTCGCACGACATGGAAGCGTGATATGCCCATCGTAGTGGGAGCTATGCTGTGACACATATATCATACTATGTGTGTTTATAAGTCGACCGTTAGGAGTGAAAAATAATTCCCTACTTTGTCACTGTGTGATCCTATGGACTGTGTTGTCCACTTTTGTTTGATGCCCTTTGACTTGGAGCTATGATATGAAGTTAATTCTTGATGTTGCTACTTTAATATGAATTCTAAGGACCCAAAAGATTAAGGTTCAATGAATCATGTTAGGAAAGCAGTTAAGTTGAGATGGATTATTATTAGTGTTTAAGGAATGATCAATTCAACTTCACCATAATTTCCTGGCCATGGGTTATATTGTGTATATAACTAAATGATTATGAAAGCATATAGGGACTGTGTATGCTAACGGTGATGTTTTGAATGATTTGGGGTATTGATAATGTGAAAGTGTTATGTTAGTTTTGATGGCAACTTAATATAACATTACTTTGTTAAGTTTTGGTCGCACACCCCATTTCTCGTATGAAGCATTAGAGATTGTTATGTGGTATTGTGTTATGATAAACTTGGTTGTGTAATCAAGTAAGTGTGTTTTATCTATCTTTGTGATAGAGTAAAAAAAAAAATCCTGACTTTGTGATCAAGTGTTGTAACCCTTTGGTTAAGTGGCCAAGTGGGAGCATTGACTCGGTTATGTGGCCGAGTGGGAGTATTGAAAGTTATAACTATTGCGAAATAAAAGTTGTAGCGGCCAACATAAATATTCCATCTTAATATAATGCTAATAATAAACATCTCATTTACTATGACATTAACCACATTTATTTGTGAGTTAAGGGATGTTTATCATGGTTTTGTAACTCCTCTATGTGAGGTTACAAATAGCTTAAGAGACTATATTGTGCAAATGGTAATTTGACACACACAAAAAGATACAACTCTAGAGGCTAAGTCCACAATATGGGACTTGAGATTTGGGGCGTGGACATATTCCGGGACTCTAGTAGCCGCCGGAGGTACGATATATGGTAGTGGGCAGTTAGCGAACACAACGATCCGATCGCTTCCGCATAAGGTAAGTCCTTATTTTCCTACAGTTATCATTAAAACTTGACTCGGATGACAAATTATTTGACCTGTACTGCTTGCGAGCACGGCGCCGCCTCCAGTACTGCTAGAGAGCTTAGAGATTCCATGACCATCCAGGCTTGAGAGCTTACAGCTTATGGTTAATGATTATCCAAACCCGACTCGACTCTGGACTCATTTGATCGTTTACCCATGACCTTCAACACTCGACACGGATGTCAAATTACTTTACCACTGCTGCTTTCTTGAAGCAGACAAAATAAACTGAGGTGAGGCACGCAAACAATCCAACAAGTTATATTACAAAAATTTAGACAAGAACACAAATTGAACTGAATTGGAGAGGTGTGCCGGCCCAAGCAATAGTGCAACGCAAGGGCGACGCGTGAAGGCCCAGGCAGCAAGCTACCTTGATGGACCTCCCCTCTTAAAAAATAAATTTAATATCGTGTGAACCAATGGTCCACATATCAGATATTAAACTGATAAGAACAGATACTACACTTGATCTTAGCCAAAAGGCCGAGAAAGGTATGAGTTGTTAAGAGGCTCGTCTCCCTTTTTATATTGTCTTATGCTCTATTCTTGTACTCACTGAACGATGTGGGATAGTTTCGCTTTTATTTGAAGATACAACCTTGCACTTGCAGGGGTCTTGTAGAGTTGTAGGGATGTAGTCTTGCTTCCTAGTTCTTAAAATACTCCGTAAAACCCTTTCACATCATGTAGTTAAGGGATTGCCAAAAAGGGATATTTACATTTACTTTTGTTTTTTTAGAGATCGAGAGATGCGTTATTTTCTTCTTACACAAGTGTCCACCGTTAAATTCACGAGTAGATGAAGGGGGAACTGGCTTCCTAATTCCTCTTTTGTAAAAGGGTAATACAATTCTATATTTTTCCGCTGAAGTCTCCTGATTATGTATTCGCCTTCTAATAAGTTCCTCTTTACTAAGAGGGCAACATAATTCTATATTTTTCCGCTCAAATCGCCCGATTATATATTCGCCTTCTAATAAGTGGTCATAGTCACAAATCTCATTCTCATCCTTTTTTCTATTACTAGATAAATAAATTTATTTTCTTAAGATTCCATTTAGTAGGGAATGATCATAAATATAAAATTCCTCACTAAATTGTCAAATAACGGTAATTTAATTCTTATAATAATAGATCTTATCATTAAATTCAAAAGTACAAGAGAATAAATTTTTATAATCTATAACATCGTCTTCTAACAAAAACGTGGATTAGCACGAGAACTACACTAGTTTCCTCTATCCCGTCAACAATACGGAAATTATAACTACGAAACTTTTATTAACCCGTGTATTGCACCATCGTGGTCCAAAACTTTAGAAAACACTTTCATCAGTAGTATCTCAAAATAGGGCTATGGTTGTGTATTTCGACTTATATAACGAGTTATTGAATATAATTTCGACTCTATATTTATTATAAATCATCAATAAACAAACTACGAAGTATACATTTTTCACACAAGAATATTGTTCGAAATATTTTATTAGATTACGTTTATATGTGCATCCAGCATCCATACACTATTGAGGTGCCATCTCGTTATTAAATTCCTTCGTATTAGTAAGTAAGTGGGCTATTGTCAATCAATTTTTTTTCTTTGTAATTTTGTCTATACAAAAGGCAAGGCAAATATGTTTTTATATGAAAGCTCCACCAAAAAGAATGGAATTCAACGAGCAATCGTAAGTAAACCAATGAAAAAATGAAAAATATGTAATGGAAAAGTAAAATAAACACGCTCGGTGGGACTCGAACCCACAATCCTTTGATTAGAAGTCAAATGCCTTATCCATTAGGCCACGAGCGCTTCTTGTCAAGCGAGTATTTTCTTAGTTTTATAAACAATATTGCGTTTTTGACAATTCTATGATCCATAATTTTCTATGGGCTGTGCGTGTGAGACTTTATACCATATGACACTTGGGCTTGTAGTCCAATTACTAAGCTCTTGGTCATTGTACTTTGGCACAAATCCCGACCAATTGCTTACGTTTGATATACCGGTTATTTATTACACCCATTCATTTTAAGTATGTAAAAGTTATTTTTTTTTCATGTAAAGGTAACTTCTCCGCTTTTTGAAATTTTATAAAATAATTATCTTTAATTTCTTAATCTTTGTGCAAAAAGCAAACTTGGAAAAATAATAAAAAAACGAGCGAATACTTCATTCCAATTCAATTTTCATCGTAGTTTTTTGTCAAATGAGCGACGGGTCGTTAGTTCATTACAATAAATAGGGGTGAAAGAATTTGAATTTGAGATCCACCATTCATTATACTTGTAGGCTTATAGCTGGTAAGTATGCCCCGTACCAAGTGGCCTGACCCGTAGCCGAGTACATCGGTCCGATAATAAAACCCAAAAATACGGTGCACTAAAACCGACCCGGCCCAATGATGACCTGTTACACAACGCGACCCGATAATTTGTGATCGAACCCGAAGGCCGAACCAGACCCAACCCGATTTTAATAACCAAAATAGCCGAGCCTCTCCAATAACTACGTGAAACCAAAAAAAAAATTTGAAGAAAAGAGGAAGTTTGGCACACAAAGTTCCATCTATTTTGATAACCTCACATAAAAATGTCATTTAACAATGTTTACACAAATTATCTGCGCCCATCTTCATTTTCACCATTTCTTCTCAGTACACCCAACAAATTTCGCAAATTTTCAGTCATAAATTGCAACAACAGTAGCACACTTGATGTTGATAATTCTCGAAAGGTAACTTTTTCTGGCTAATTCTTCAAACTGTAGTAGTATTTAGTAATTTTCCTTTAAAATTTGAGTGGAAATTGGGTTAATCTTTTCTGGGTATTGTTCCAAATTGTTATTTTTGTATTATGGTTATGGTTTTTTAGCAAATTGGGCTAATGGCTTGATTATTCTGAGACGTTATTGGTTGTTTTTGGTTAAATTGGTTTGTTGGAAAGTAATGTTTCAGTGAACTAAGAAGTTAGAAAGTAATACTATCACAAATTCTCATTGAAGACGGACAAAATCCGTCTCTTCAAAGAGACATCTCACAAAGAGCAAGTGGGACTATGGGAGGGCCAGTGGGGGAGGGGCTATGAGAGGTCACAAGTTGAAGACGGTCACAAGCAAGACGGATTGTAATACTATTGATAAGGGTATTAGCAGGGGCGCTAGCCCGCTGGACAGCGAAAATTTTGAAACTTTTAGTTGGAATATTGGATTATTTATTTATTTATTTTTGTTTTACATTATGTATTGTTAGTTTGCTTCCGCTGAGATTTTTCGTTCCCTAACTTTAAATCCTTGTTCTACCATGTAGGAAGAGTCAATTATGGTTTTCTTTTGAAATATTGGGCTTCCTAAAAAAAATATAAGGATCTTTAATGGTGGAGAGTTTTACATTTGTTTGTTAGAGTCATTAATCGGAGTAACAGTCACTCTCCGGTAAGACGGTTGTATACCGTGTATTTTGGTAAAATGTGACAACTTTTTGGTCAATAATGACCACTCTTTGATAAATAGTGAACACCTTTTAAAAAAAAGTTATTTTTGTTATCATAAAAAGTGGTCACTATTTGTCAAAAAGTGCGAGCATTTGCTATTGTAATTGACAAATTTACTTCTAGAATTGATTATGGTGCCTGTAACATAACTCTTCAGTACCTCAGTTACTCATTCTTTCATGTAATTTGTGTGTTTTATAACCTATGGTTTCAACATGTTAACATATGCAGTTAGTTTTACAAGTGAAGGAAAGGCTAAAAAATGATTATCATGAACTCCCTGTAGGCAAGAATGGACGAGATGACGAAAGTATGATCTTTTGGTTTCTGAAAGACCGGAAATTTGCTGTTGATGAAGCTGTACAGAAACTGTCAAAAGCTATTGTATGTACAGCTAGCTGTGGTGGTGAATGATTTATGTTTTTATGTCTGTTTTCCTGGAAACGACAGGGATTGGAATAACATGAACACTTGCTCAGAAGTTATAACGCGCCTGAACATTTCATCATTTTTTTGATAAAGCAAGAGCGGAACAGTTTGCAGTAACTGTTGAGACTTTGAGACAATGTTGCTGTTGTTTTTTTATCTTGCTCATTAGATGATCTTCCAATCCCTATTCCTTTATTGTTTGCTTGTAACTGTGCTTGACTACGATCGTTATTTTGAGTATGTAACATGCCTCGTTAGTCGCTCCTCTAACCTATTTGGTACTCCTACAACATTATGGGCTCAAACTCAGACACTCGAGGCTCTTTGATGTTTTATTGATGACATCAGCTGACTAGCTTCAGACATTTGATTGTCGTCTTTTCTTATCTTCATGCAAGAAATGGCGTCAAGAATTTGGAGTATCTCATCTATCTGAAGATTCTGTAAAAGGTGCAGCGAAAACAGGAAAAGCATATGTGCATGATCTTCTTGATGAGAAAGGCAGACCTGTTCTTATAGTAGTAGCATCCAAACATTTTCCAGGAGTAAGCACCAATGTTTCATTCTTTAAATCACTGGCTTCTTTATGTGCATATTTGTTAAATATCGTAGACAGAGATATTACCTTTTGTTTGAGCATTTAGTCTGCGTTGTCAAATAAGTTAAGCCAATTCACATTCGTGTTGATGTCAAGGATAAATGGGGAATGGGGTTATGAATCCGTCGAAGCTAATTAGGCCCATTGAACTGACTGTGCAGCTGCATTAACCATTTAATTTAAATCGTTGAAGAAACTCAACGAAAAATGCTCATCGACTGTTTGTGTTTCCTACATGTGTAATCACATGGCACTACTTTCAAGATTTTTCTTCTTTTCTATGGGGAATTTTGATATCGACTCGTTTCAAAGTCATGTCATGAGTACCATCTATCAATGATATTTCCAGTTAGCTTAGGTGTCAGCTCATCTGCTACTCTTTTTCCATATAGAATCATATTGATGCATATCATTTTTGGTGCATTACATTTTGCAACTAGTGTTTTGTTGACTTCGTTGATTTCACTAGTAAAGTAATCAACTCTGAGCAACTATCAGGTGAACTTTTATATAATTTCAGTGAAAAAAGTAATCACATGCTAAAGCAATTACAGTGATTAGTCGGTGCCCTTGACCTTACATGCCCTTGTAATGACGCATGCTTACGATCTTATTGCAGATGCTAGACCCTATTGAGGACGAGAAGCTATGTGTATTCTTGGTTGAGAAAGCTTTGAGTAAGCTCCCAGAAGGAAAAGAAGATATACTTGGAATAGTTGACCTCAGGAGCTATGGACTTGCAAATGCTGATTTAAGATTTTTGACTTTCTTGGTAATTGGTTTGGAAGTTTATTTTCTATTCTTTGGCCTTTAGTTTGTATGAACTGCAGCATATTTCTCAGGCATATGTTTATCAGACACCAAACTTAGCATACTCATTAACTTATGATCTGTTTTTGGTGGCAGTTTGATGTATTTTACTATTACTATCCAAAGCGGCTGGGACAGGTGCTGTTTGTTGATGCACCTTTTGTGTTCAATCCTATTTGGCAGTTGGCAAAGCCCCTCTTGAAACAGTATGCATCTCTGGTATGGTGCTTTTCAGCCAATTCCGTCTACCCACTATAATCACTCAGAGACCGCGGACATAATTTTCAGTATTTTTTTTTTCATATTGATATTGCCATTGTGAGCCATTATTGCCTATGGCAGGATACAGGGGAAAAAAAACAATCAATTTTTTTAGTTGTTTTACTTTACTTGATCATAGTCTGAATCCGAAAGCAATAAATAGATTATAGTAGTATTATACAACTTGCTAATGTTGTTGAGCTTTGTTACAAAGTAAGTTGTTGAGCTTTATTAACAAAACTGTCGAGCTATAGTATAAAGTTATTGACTCAATAACTTTGTAAAATAGCTCAATAACTTCTAAAATAGTTCAATAAATTTGCGTAAAAGCTCGATCACTTTAAGCAGTTGTACAATGTTATTGTACAACGGGAGGTATAATCCTATTTACCATCCGGAAGTATTGATTAATTCACAATCCGAAAAACATCTAAGCAGTAAGCACAAAGATTGCATACGACACTATGACCGGACGACCGGACTTCTTTTTATGATATGTTGTTGATAAAACTTGAGTCTTTACTGCTCATTGTTGCTTCTTATTCCGATACTCATTAGAGTCATGACATGCTTTGTGTTGAAGGTGAGATTCTGCTCAGTGAAGACAGTCCGAGAAGAATACTTTACCGAGGAAGCCCTTCCTGCCACCTTTAGAGACTGACAAGATCACATTGGTAAGTTTTTATTGACACGTATTCTAATACCACTCCGTAGTTCTCCACTTTTTTCCCTTTTCAAGCTCACGAAGTTACTGTACTACACCTTTAATTCAGTTTTATATATGAAGCTCTTCTGATGTGTATAAGGCAGAGATTCAGATTCAAGAAGTTATGAGCGTTGCAACGAAATAACGGTGATCAAAACAAGAACAATTGATAACTCATTTCAGGATATTTGTGGGAAAGGTTGTAATTGGGTTTTCGTCGCCTATAACTTCTAGGCTTCAAATTTCACATTGTTCACATTGTAGAGTTGTGCCATTGTATATCACGGCATCTAGATAATTATGTGAAAGATCACTTCTCGACGTTCTCGTTCATATGTGAATAAAAAGTTGACGCAATTGTCAACACTTTGTTGCTTTTGGCTTCAAAAGATTAACTTTTTTTGGATGAAATCTCAAAAACAAGGCTTTTCCAAAAAAAGGTTTAGGAGTTTTCAAAAAGAACAAGTTCTCGTCAAGGGAAAGAAAGAGCTCTTGTTGAGCGTACAATAACGCTATCAATCAAATCAAATACAAAGTAAAAGGAGCTTGCACTGATAAGCGCAAAATCAGTTATTAGACCTCTCAAATAACGAATTCTACAAGAGAAGGTTAATTTTGCAAACACAACATCAAACTCTTGAGGGTTTAAAAAGAAGTTTAACGAGCATAGAATTCTACTAATACATAGATTTATTTTCAAGGGTAAAGCTTATCGCAAAGAGTATGAACAGGCAAATGAAGATAGAGTTTATGGTCAAAAGAAGGAAACCTATGCGACATGAAAATGCTACATACTCAAATCTCAAATAGCAAAGCCACCTTACCTTAATCAGTTCCTCGAACATCTTTACAAAAGCAATCTTATAACCACATTATTCCAACTGAATTACTCAATTAACCGTCGTCAACTCTACTTATAAGCTAAACCTCAAAAAATGTAATTCACCACAATTATAACTTTAATAACTTCTAATCATAAACCCTTACAACCTTTCCCACAAATATCAAGATCAAAACTACTAAAACAACTAATTTCTAACGAGCCTTAGCTTAAGGAATTTTTCAACAAAGGTTTAGGCATTGAAGATTTCTATGATAAACAAAAAAAATTCATCTAAAGACAATATTCTAAATCAGAAGCTCGAAACAAGTTTTATCTTCTATGTTATGAATGCGATGTCGTGGACAAATACGACATGTGTAAACTAACCAATTGCAGATGATCTAACCCGAATCAATTAGTCTCATACTTAGTACAACGTCGACTTGAATAGGTGCCGAAATGACCCAGTTCTAAATGATTTAACACACATTCACATTTGTAACATATCACAAGATTGTGATGGATAAATGTAATTATTTAATAATAAAATTTTACCATTACCTGATAAACAAATATATTGGATAGTTACTTTTTTTAGTAATCATAAAATGGTCTTGCTTCGTCACAATTGATGTCCCGAGATAAGTGAGACTAACTGGTGATTTAATCTAATACCAAGATAACCACAATTCTTCAAAAGACTCGACTAAAATGAAAAACCCTCATATTTACAATCTGTTAATAACTCAACCCTACTAATGTTTAGTCCCAAGTTCACAATTGCACCTTCTCAACCCAGGTAGGGTTGTCGAGGTTACACGTTCGTTTTAGGTCGATTAGTTTAACGTTGTTTTGAAATGGAAAAAAATCATTTCGTTTAACCTTTATTATTTTAAAGTAGTTTAAGTTAATAATTTGTCGTTTTAATTTTAGAAAAATTTACTCATTTTACGTTAATTAGCTTAATGTTTCTTGACTTGTAATTCGTCGTTTTGATTAGGTTGTTAATTATTCAATATTAGTTGTTAGTTTTGAATTGCCGATCAAATGGTTGTCGGTAGTTTAATTTAGTTGAAGTGTTCGAAATAGGAGGGATAATTTTGGTAGTTAATCAAAAATATGTACGATTTCAAGTAATTCGTCAACGAAGAATAACAATTGGATAAAATAAACACAAATTCTCATATAAAACGGACACTACCCGGCTTAAACTTAAGACATGTCAAGCACATACCAAGTCACCCAATTTGTTGGCTTGGAAATAACAAAAGCTTTGTCGTTATTATCCCCAACTTTGACATTTTGTCCGAAATCCCCACATTTTTTTACCCGAAATACTTTGAGTGGTCATAACTCGGGTTTACAAACTCGGAAAATGACGTTTTTTTTCCGAATCGTTCATCTTTCCGAGAGCCACGATTTGAAAAAAAAATAATTAGTCGTATTTGGATTCCGTGGCTAAGAGTTTTTGTATGTCAAAGTTTTTTTTACCGAACAAACTTTGAGCGGCCATATCTCTTGGTCATGAGTTCAGAATTCGCCAATTTTTTTTCCATATCGTAGTTCTCGGAAAGCTGATTTATTTGGAAAAAAATTCGTCATTTTTCGAGTTTGTAAACCCGAGTATTGCCACTCAAAGTTTTTCGGGTAAAAAATTTGGGTATTTTGGGAAAAAATGTCAAAGTTGGGGGTATTGTGGGAATTCTACGTAAAACAAACCTAGACCATTCTAAATCCAAATTTAACAGACCCAAATGCTTGAACCGGACCCAAGTAAACAAAAAGGAATTTCCCAGAATTAGAGAGAACTAGAGAAGAAAGAGAAGAGATGGCGAAATTATGGAAGATGTTGATTATGATGATGGTAGTTAACTTGATAACACTGAGTCAAGCAACCGAGTCGCCTGAGTACAAGACGATTTACACTGAGTCAGACTTCGAGGTCAGGTTTTACAACGATTCCGTTTGGATGTCTTCCCGAGTTAACCAGCGCTCTTTCCATCAAGCCACCAAATTTGGCTTCCACAGGTACTAAAACTCACGATAATTATTGTGTAAGACGGTCTTATTTTTATGATTTCTGTTTAGGTATTTTCTGCATTTTATTGATCATCAAATGCTGTAAATTTTATGAAATATATTATCGTTTTATTCGGTAATAATTGTATTCATTGGCGCCGTTAGAAAAGACGATTGGAAATTTAATGACGGTTTTCCTAACGTGTGCCATTAGGACGCATGCACGAGAAGACAAGTTATACTTCCTGTTTTTGCCATAATTATGGGATAGAAATTATACAAATTCTCGTGGAAGACGGTGCATATCTGTCTTCTGGCCTTTTGGGTAATGATAACGCCACTACCGTTTTTACCAATGCAATTTAAATACAAGCTAATGGTAAAAACGGTAATGGCGTTATCATTGCACTTTCTTTTGCAACGGTTTTAAAACCGTTGCATTCCTAAACAATCGAATTTGAGGCTCGTGTTTGACCTAGATCAATATCGTACCGGGTGATCCTAGTGGTTAAAGGTAGCAAGATTGAAGTTTTGTAAACTGAATTCACGAGAACTGGGAGACCTTTTGATTATTGTCGTTTTTTTGTTCCGACTTAACAGGCTGTTTCAATACATCCAAGGTGCCAACCTGAACTTTTCCAGGATTCCAATGACAAAACCCGTATTAACGAGCATTATTCCCCAAGCTGGGCCTCTAAACTCGTCAGCGTATTCCGTTCGCTTCTACTTACCAGTAAAGTTTCAAGGCGATCCACCACTCCCACTTCCGGAGCTGAATATAAAGCCCGTCTCATGGCCAGGACACTGTGTTGCAGTCAGAAAATTTTCCGGGTTTGCAAGGGACCAGAATGTTGTAAGGGAGGCTGAGAAATTGGCTGCCAGCTTAGCAAGGTCACCTTGGGCGAACTTAACCTTGTCCGACAGTAGAAAAGCCTACTCTATTGCTCAGTATGACTCCCCATTCAGGCTCATCGGACGTGTTAATGAAGTCTGGGTCGATATTGATGGCTCAGAATCGGCTGATTGTCGATCCAATGGAACCAGCGGAACAAGCATATATGAAGAGCATGCATTAATTGACGTAGTTTCTTCCTTCTAAAGCGTATATTGATCATGTATCATGAAAATTTCGTCTTCTATGCCTGATGAGAAAGCTGTTTGTACAACAATATTGTACTAATTCATAAATGCACAAGTTTCGGACTGTACGACTGTGATTTGGATCAAATGTGATTCTATAACATATTAACTCGCCAAAATGGATAATCCGTCAACGATCTGGACAGCAATGTAGAATTTGTGAAAAATTAAGGGGAGAAAATAAATTATTTAGTATTACCTAATGACACCAAAATGAAATTCTCGTTACGAAACATTTAGATTCTTCTGCTATGAAGTATTAAGAACATGTAACTTCATTCCGAAATAATTTCTTTATATCCCGCTGCTATCCAAAAATGCAACTGCAGTTTTCCTACAGCTAAGCTTACAATACCAATCTATATATCAGATGATTTGGATCAATGAATGAATTTCTTCAATGTACATAAATCTATTTTTGTCAGGGGAAGCTCTCTTGGAGACTAATGTGGCCGATGGTTCGACTGAGTATGGGAAGGCAAAGGCAGTCCAACCACGCCGGTTCTCTTTCGAGGCGGAGGCAACTTAATCTGACTGTAGTAAACAACTAAAAGCAGAACTGACAGTACAATGAATAGAAATGTCGGAGATGATATAACCTCCATATATTGTAATGTTGTTATTGTTATTCCACTGCCTGTCTTCCATAAATCTTTTCCTTTAACTAAAGAAGCTCCTAATGTCCAGGAAATATCGCCAGGGCCAAAAATGATATCAGCATCGCCCAAGCATAAACCATCATCAATAAGCGATGCCAAGTAAAGCACCTTGAAACAGTATTGGCTGCGTGAGACATTGATTGGATCCGCCCATGTGCTTGAACATAGATGCTCAGCTTTATCCCAAATATTAGTCAAGTTGGCTTTTGCCGTTAAATTTAACATGGTGTATATAACAAAGAATCCAGATAAAGCATGGTAGCGCACACCAGGGTTCGTGCAGATGCCAAGGTTGAGAGCATTCTTACCTGCAAAATGCGGAGTCAGAACGCAGAACCGTCACCATCACTGTTTTGTACAAATAACTAAAAATGAAAATGTATATTTCACTCGAAAGATAACTCAAAATTGAAACAGCAGATCTAGTTAAAAGACCAAGCTAGGTGAAAGTTTCTTTCAGTTCTAAGCCATGTTACTCTTGAAACCGCCCTGCCGTCAAGGATCCCGTGTCAAGTTGGGATTTTAAGTCTGTGTTCATGATTCAAAACTGCTTTTAGTAAATATTTTGCTCAAACTATAGGTGCTGGATATCACTGTTCATTTGTCTAACAGAGATTCAGAGATAACAGGCACAATCATAGATTCAGAGGACATACTCCTACGTAAGAGATCAAGTATGGAGAAGGAGATCCTCCGTAAGAGAGCAATACTCAGCTCCATACTCATACAAGTAGTAATTTTGTATGATCATTTGGCCACGAAAATCATAGCCTATGCGGAGTTTTAACTAAGGCACAATATCAAAAATATCTCAGGTAACATGATCAAGAAAGCATTGCACGACATACGTTTTGGAGGGTGAAGAACAACAATACAGAGCTTATGCATGATACCAAAATAAATACCAGTCATTGTATACTCACCCTCATCAGCCAAGTTTCTTCGACAGCTTGACAGAACTTCTGGCTCAGACCAATCCGAAATGCTTGAATTCAAAGCTGCACCACGTGCAAGTATTTTGCATCTCTCCCAATTAGGGTCTCCAATTAAATGCACCGACGAATCTGACCCAGAACAACTACTACAAGAATAATTTGAGACATACATAGAACCAAGACATGGATGTTTAACTTCGGAACTATCATCCTTCTCCAACAACTTCACTTGATTAACTGATCTATCAAAGGCCTGATTCAAACCAAATGCAGGCAGTGAGTAAGCCATTAGCTGATGCTCAGCAGGACCAATTTTCGACACCAAATGATGGTTATCATCTCTAATGTCATCTGTTTCAACAACTATTTGCAACGAAGACCCTCCCAAATCGAGAAGACCCAATGTAGTCAATCTCGAAGCATTGTTAAGATAACCCGTCTTATAATTTAAAGCAACCCAACCATAATATGCTTCTTCTCTCCCACTCAACACCCTTATCCAATCTCTCTTCCACTTAAACGAATGCTCCTTAACCACACGTTCAACATCATCTAAAACTGACTTTGATTCAACCAGTTGAATCCTCCTTAATCCTGCAGTAGCTAAAATGAATATTGGTGTACCACCACGCTTCTCACGTGGCACTAATCCCTCAGCCCAATGAATCAACGGCTCCAAAGACGCTTTCACTTGCGAATAATTGCCAACAAATTTGTCTAAACCAGGCTCGGTTTGAATACAATGGTACTGACAACCATTATTCCAAACATGTTTTTTCATCAATTCATCAGGAAAAGAGTGCAACAAAATTGGCAAATCCCCATTTCTTGCGAAACTACTCATCCACTGATAAACATTCACCCTAGTACCAGTACTCCCACAATCCACAACCACTGTAAAATACACCTTACCCTTCCCTATTATACCAAACCCATGTAAAATAACCCCACAAATTACAGAAACCGCTACGATAAACCCGATAAACAAGCAGCATTTCACAATTCTACAGAATTTGAACCACCCCACTACAGAAAGTTTGGATTTTGATGGGGTTTGTGGTTCCATTATCGTATAAATGACATCATAATCATCAAAATTCTGCAATTTATCATGCAATTTCACAGAAACACTACTGTAACAAGTAACAATCCCCCCTTTTTACTGTAATTAAATGCAACCCAGATCATTAATTTAAAATCAAAACATGACCCAATATTTCATATGATGAATCTCGTAAAGGGTCATCTTTTAATTTATCAAGATTGCTTAAAAAGAATTGATCTTGCAGAACTTTAGCTCAAATTGACCTGATTCTGCTTAATTGAGATAATTGCTCAAAAAATGTGTATAGTAAATTATGAAAATAACGCACCTGGAATTATGGTTGTGTCTAATTTTATCTGAGTGATTAGATCGATCTCTCTCAGCTGTATGTCGAGTAGTAGCAGTAGTCGAGCACTTCTGCAGTGTGAATTGTGATCTATCTAGTTGCCCAATGCTTTTGGACTTTTGGTGCGTAAGGTCCCATTTTTTTAAGGAAAATTATTGAGAAAAGATCACTTTGGGTGCCTAAAGTATACAAAATATCATTTTGGGTACCTAAGTTTTGACATTAGTTTCAGTTTAGGTGCCCCGATTTTGTATTGTTTTACTTTAGGTACCTCAACTTATTATTTAGTTTCATTTTGGGTATTATTAAGTACACTTACTCTTAATTAAGACGGATAAATATCCGTCTTAATTAAGCTTAATACGAGTTAAATACTATCGTATGGTGTTAATAAAGACGAGTCAAAAGATATGGGGCATAACGTTTACTGGAAACTGAGAAAATTAGCACGTTGTTCTCCTCTTCTTTCATTTTTCTTTGTTTGATTTTTCTTTTTTCTTTTTATTATTGAATTTACAAATTCTCATTTAAGACGGATACTATTCGTCTTACGCTTAAGACATATCAAATACTATCAAATCATCCCACTTATTGCCTAGAAAATACAAAAAAAAAAGTGTCTTTATTAACATCATACGATAGTATTTGACTCGTATTAAGCTTAAGACGAATATTTATCCGTCTTAATTAAGAGTAATTGTACTTAATAATAACCAAAACGAAACTAAATAATAAGTTGAGTGACCTAAAGTGAAACAATACAAAATTGGGGCACCTAAACTGAAACTAATGTCAAACCTTTGGTACCCAAACTGATATTTTGTATACCTCAGACACCCAAAGTGATATTTTCTCAAACCTTGGGCACCTATATTGATAATTTCCCTTTTTTAAATCTAACATTCGGTTAACTTCAGATATTTTAAGGTCCATTTTTATTCTTATTTTTTTCCAAATTCCATATGATAATTCTGCAAATCAGAAAATAAATTGGTAACTTTAGAGTCTATTAATTTCAATTAACGTGACCATTAATTTTGGTTGTCAGACGTCACAACTACCACCCCCGCTACAACCACCACCACCAACCCTTTTCCTCGACTCACCACACCAAAAGCACCATCATCTCCACTCGCACCATACCCTTACCCCCTCCCCCCCCACCCCCGGTCCTACCTTAGAAACCCATTCCCCCTTTTCATAAAACCAATATCTAGTGTTTTTGGGGGAGTGAGATGAGGGGTGGGGGAAGTTTAAGGGTCGGGTTAACATTTTTGAAATGTGGGGTTAGTCATTCTACGGGTGGCGGCATACAGTGAGGGGTGGGGAAGCGTTGATTGTAATTCGACAAAGGTCGGTGAAGGGTGGGGAGGCGCGTGCGGTAGGGGTGGTAGTAGTTATTGTAGCGGAGGTTGTGATTGTGGTGGTAATAATAAAGAGAGCACAATTTCTAATTTGTGACGGAGAATTCGTCGCAAGTTTAAGACGGGTCAAGCTCCCCCTCACAAAGAGCAACATGGGGCAAGTGTGAGACTCAATCTGCCTCCTAGTTTCTCTCTCACTTGCTCTTTATGAGGGAGGCTTGACCCGTGTTAAGCTTGCGTGAGGTTTCCCCGTGGCAAGTGAGACTTGTTGTAAAAAGAGTAGGTGATAGTTGGGTTGGGTTGGGTTGGGGGGCCGGTGGTTTGGGTAGGGTGCTTAATATAATTTTTTGTTAGATTTGTTAATATATTTAGATTTGTTACGAAAATATTTTTCATAAAATTATAACTCTGGTAAGAAATTCTATTTATAAAAGATGAAAAACGTGGTCAAAAGTCTCAAAACGTCATCTCATAGACTAGTAAACCACTCAAAAGCAAATAAATATATGAGATTGAATAGCAAGGAATACTCCGTATTATAATTGACTAAGTGGAATACCCGTGCTACGCACGGAACATTTTGTATTTATCTCCCATTAAACTATAGTATACCCTAATAATAATAATAATAATAATAATAATAATAATAATAAATAAATAAATAAATAATAATAATAATAATAATATCCATTGAATGTTTACGATCATAAATAAAAATTATGTAGAGATAATGTTGGAGTAGGTGTCCTCCACAAATAGTGCGCCACATAATAAATCTTATTAAGGAATATAATTGGGATATTTATTGACTATATATATGATTAGTCAGTTGATTAACGTAAATCAATAACGGTTGGCTGACTAGAGTTTGACGTTAGGTGTATGGACGGCGGTGATCAACTGATCCCTTTCGGTCACACTTAAAGGATGAAATCCAAATAGTAACTAATTATTTGTATACGATACAGTTAATTAGTACATTACATATATTCGATATGTACGAGAGTTAATTATTAGAAATTGAGTTAAGAACTCAAAATTCGATTAAACGTATTTTTCAATTATGCGATAATTGACTAATAAATTTATATCTTATTTTAATACGATTAAATAAGATTTAACTTAGTAATTAATCGTTAAATTACTAAATTAGTTGAGGTTTTGAGATAGAGGTAATTAGTTAATTAAATTTACAAAGAGTTGTAAAATAAATTAACTAAGCATTGTAGGACCCATTATATATTGATATAATGGTAAAATATTACTTAAAATGTTAAGTACATATTATTTATTTAATTGAGTCATATAATTGTTATATGATCAAATTAACACTTAATTATACAAGATAATTAAGCATATGATTAATAAGTATTTGTGAGACAAATATCAAAAATCAAAATGGACCAAACAAGGCCATAGTGGCCGGTCATGTTGCTTGTAGTACGGTGATGATTGTTGTTCTTATTTACACTCACAAGTCATCAAGTGAAAGTGACATATCAAGTAGAATATAATCATCACTTATACTACAACACTCCACCCTAATGCATGTGATTAAATTAAACAAAATAAGAGTCCATTTTGGACAAGGTTGGTCCGGCCAAATTGGCTTTATAATGAACAATTGTTGTTCATTTTTCCACTACTTCATTTTGTGCAATTTTACACTTCTCTCTAAAATTCTTCCTCTCACTAAAAACTCTCATATACTACTATTTCTTAAGTATTACTAGTGTAGTAATATAGTCTAATATTAGTAGTATATCATCTATCTTATTATCTAGTTAATAATAAGGGTAGATTATTTGGTGTCATCTTGGTGCAACTTGAAGGAGGTCTTCTAGTTTGGAGATTTCTTGTTCATCCATATTATTAGCTCAAGAACAACAATAAGGAGTTCTTGTTGTGCCCATATTATTTCCATATCAATGTGAGGAAATTTATTCTCTTATATAAATGTCTTTATATTTGCATGCATGTTACATAGATCATTATAAACTAACTTAATAAGTAATTTAGTAAATAATTAGACGATTCTAATTTAGGTCTATGGACTTTCATGTGGTATCAGTCTATCAGAGCTAGCTTGTAGCGTGCATGTTCATTTTGGACATTTTTATTAAAGTTATAAGATAACTAATAAATCAAATATTTTGAGTTAAAATACGATTCTGACGAAATTTTTTAGTTCATGTATACCTACTGACCTCAAAATGTTTGTGGTCAAATTTCGTGATTTTAGGGATTAATTTGCTATTTATTTTTATTTTTGGCGTTTAAACCGAGTTAACATGCATTTTATGAGTTAAAAGTTAACTAAAAATAGTTGCATGTTGAT